>CAJUYH010005185.1:0-13695 GCA_910591685.1 Galerucella tenella
AAGTTGATACATATACAGATTGTCCCAAAAAACTAAAACTTATATTAAAAATATCCTAAAATGCCAGTAATGCGATAATTTTTGTGGAATGTTTATATTTATTAATAAAATTACAAGTAGTAGTTAGTTAATATCGGTTGAATTTTAAACGATTTGCGGAAAAAGCAATCTTCACAGTCGTTCAGGAATGTTGGGCTTTACCTACACGGTAAGCAATGTACTATTATCAAAATTGTTGAAGAGAGTTGGGTGCCGGCACATGAGGGGATTGTGGGGAATGACATGGCAAACCAGTTAGCAAAAAAATGTTCTAAAGGAGCCTTCACAGGTCCAGAAACGTTTTGTTAAATCACAAAGGATTACATGAGAGGGGAAGTCGGGAACTGGCTAGTTAAAGAGCACCAGCTTAAATGGAAGCTGACACAAGGACACCTCCATACTAGAGTTTACTAAATAAGTTAGACAAGGAGGTCTCGTCCAGGCTGCTGAAACTGGGTAAGAGGAATTTGAAGACAGTTACCGAGCTGGTGACTGGACACTGTACCCTGGGAAAGCATCTGCAAGGGATGGGCAAAATTAGTGACCTTTGTGCAGAAAATGTGAACTCTACGATGAAACACCTACTCACATACACTGTTGTGAGAACTCACAAGGACTCAGACAGAAGCACTTTGGCTTGGAGATAATACAACAATCACAACTACTGAAGATTCCTCCAGTTAAACTGGTGGCCTATATAGCAGACACGAAGCTTCTGGAACGGAAGTGGGTAGGGTAGATAAACATGGGAAAAGGTACAAAGATTCAGTTCAAGTGCCTGGGCTGTTGAGCACAACCCAAACGTATGAATGAAGAGAGATGGATGTTGAAGAGAGCAATGTGATTAATAATTAAATTGTCTAAAATTTGTTATTGATAAACTATACTAGTTATAGTATTTCAATGCATAGTATAAGATACTTAAAGGTGAGATACGCATACTTGTGGGCGCACGAAATTAACAATTAAAAACGGGTATAAACAATGAAATTTTTTCAAATTTCAATTAAAGATATTATAAACTATTGTATAAAGAATTCGGAAAATGATATTTTCTTGTGAAGAGAATTGGAAGGGCTTTGAAATGACAGCTTAATGCCGTTCAAGTATTTTGATGTGATGCTTACTCACGCTAGAGGTTGAAAGTAGCGAAGTCAAAATACCGGAAAAAAAATATCCCCTTTTGATAAAAAATCGACGGGTTTTTACGTTATTTTTAAAAGTTTTACGTAGTTTTAATAGCTCTGTTTCGTTTTCGTCCGGCTACCCTGTATAGTATAGTAAATAGTCGGATTAATTAAACCGATGCGTTAATTTTGTCTAGGAGTTTACATGTAAGTATAAGTGTGAGCAAGCAATGTACCCATCTGAAACACAATTTAATAGAGAGAATAACTAATCGACAACAATCAATTATTCAGTCAATTACAGGTAATTTCGATAACGTACCTATTAGCATCGGGTAGTATATAAACCTGATAGAACGCACATCAAACATTGCGAATGACACCAGTAAATTGGATTTCAAAATCCATGTATGTTATTACACCAGCTAATTACTTAATTAGTGGCTATTTATTTTTTTTGTTCTAAATTATTATATATAGTAAGTGGCAGGAATTTTCTAAGCGAAACAATTACTTAATGGACTTCGGTTGACAAAAGCTTCCAAACAATGTAACATACTTTTAATTAGCATCATCAAGTGCGGAGGATTGAGGTTATTGTGAGAAGGGCATCTAGTCCGGGGAAGTAAGGTCGATAAATCTTCCTTTAACCAAGTTTGCAAGCAAGATAAATGTAGATTTTGTTTTCTACCTTCAATATTTCAAAAATTGTCAACATCAAATTAAAGAGGAACTATCAAAAACAAGGGAAGCAACTTAGCAAAATCCTATTAGGGAAAAGTGTGTAATTTTCAAGTTCGTAGGCTACTTGACTTTACCAGTATATTAGTAGTATCCACGACTTTGTATCTCGCCGAAATCATTGTTTTATTTATCCTCACTCTAAAGTCGTGGTTAACATATTGTAACCTTTATTCTAATTTATATTTACAATTAATTTATATTCATATACAGTCCTTATTTAATAATTTATATATCACACTAAACACACACTAACTAATTTATATGAGAGTCACTTTATCGAGGCGCGATTGCTTTCTTTCAGTATCAACACTAACTGACTAACTAACTCCGCTGCGATGCTCGTCGCCTATTTATACTCGCACGTATGTTTTTCTAGAAACCTCTAGAACTCGAAGTTTTGGTGGATGCGCCGGGTTTTTCTAGATGTTACGTTTTCCAGATCATTCTTGAAAATACGGCGGAGGAGCCATAGTCGTATCATATGGGAATTTCACTGGGGGCACTAATTGAGCACATTAATGCAGCAGCTCGCGTAACATTGCCCCCTCCTTAAGAGACAGTTCCTCCTGGAACTAACTAGGAAACTGAAACGAGATGACTGTATCGGCAACTGGTTCCCTTGTTACATTTTCCAGTTGCATGGAAGTAACATGCGACCGTCTTCTCTGTTGGCTGTGTCTCCCGTGCTCGGCCGCAGACTAGTACCTGCACTTCGGTGTCTCGGAAGATTACTTCTACCATGTTACGGATTATTCGCCAATCTAAATGCCTACATTCAATCTTGGGCATGGCTAGCCTATGCACGTCCAATTCAAGCACATGCTCCCTCAAGCTTCGTAATGCTTCCCAGACATCCTCGTACGTTGGTCTTCCGTCGAAGGTGTTTCTCGTCACTAGGTGGAAATTGTAGCGGGAGCCATCTTGCAGCTTCAGAGCTTTACCTGGTACTGGTAACTGGTCTTGCAAACGTCGGGCGCCACTCTTCTTTATGAACAGAGATGCTAGTCCGCGTGCATCGGTTACGCTGGCAGGGATGTTTATTGCCAGTGAGTATTCCTCTGGAACGGTAAGCATGTCTTGTCGTCTCTCAGTGGTGACGCCGAATCTTGCTTTTCCGGTACCACCATAAGCACCCATGAACTCTCCAAAAGCAGGATCGGCTACTTTCTGAAGCTGGTTTACTTCCTCATCGTGGTCACCCTCGAATGGCGCTAATCGGTTACGGTGTACCACCTTTGGCTTTCCGTTTGGGATCTTGCTGATACGATAAATGACATCGTTGATTCGTTTCTTCACGAGGTACGGACCGTCCCAAGCTTTCTGCAACTTTGGAGAAAAACCCTTTTGTCTTCTTGGGTTATGCAGCCAGACTTTGTCTCCTTCGTGGAAACCTCCTTCTGCAGCTTGCGTATCGTACCTTCTCTTCATCCTATCGCTAGCGATCTGGAGATTCGATCGAACCAGCTCGTGTACGTCGTCCATTCTTTTCCTCAGCTGGGTCACGTAATCTTCACCAGCTATGTCTTCTCCGGGTCGGCATCCAAATTCAAGGTCGCAGGGTAATCTCATTTCGCGTCCGAACAGAACTTTTGCTGGTGTTTGGCCGGTAGACTCATTGATGGCGGATCTGTAGGCCATCGCAAATAGCGAGAGATATTGGTCCCAATCTCGCTGATGGTTAGATACTACTTTAGACAGGTATTTGCCAAGGGTTCTGTTCATTCGCTCTACCATTCCGTCCGACTGTGGATGCAAAGCTGTAGTTCTCGTTTTCTTCATGCCGAGCTTTTCACAAACTTCCTGGAATAGCTGGCTTTCGAAGTTTCTGCCCTGGTCGCTGTGTATTTCCAGGGGCACTCCATATCGGCAAATGAACTCATTCAAAAGCACGTCGGCAACAGTTGCGGCTTCTTGGTTTGGAATGGCATACACTTCTACCCATTTTGTGAAATAATCCATCACCACCAAAATGTACCTGCTGCCATTTGCTGTCGGTGGAAACGGTCCGGCAATGTCCAGGGCAATGCGTTCAAAAGGGCTTCCGACATTGTACTGCTTCATAGGAGCCTTTCTTCTTCCTTGTGGTCCATTGGTCGTAGCACAGGTAGTGCACTTCTTACACCAGTCCTTCACATCTTCGGAACTGTGCATCCAATAAAAACGTTCTCGCACTTTCTGGAGGGTCTTCTTCACACCTAGATGTCCTCCTGACGGACTGTCGTGTAATTTCCGCAGTACTGCTGCTACCCTTGTTCTTGGAATCACCAACTGTCTTCTACTTTCGGAACCTTCATCGTTCTCGATTACTCGCTGTAGCAAACCGTTTTCCAGAACCAGCGAGTCCCACTGGGCCCAATACGATTTCATCGTTGGCGAATACCTTGAAATCTCCTGCCAAGTAGGTCGACAGTTTCCCTTTTTCCAATGTCGGATTTTCTTCAAGTCGGGATCGTTCTCTTGTTCCTCTTCCAACTTTTCCGGTGTCCATTCGTCGCTGGTCACCGTGGTTCTTCGAATGGCAGCTACCTTAGCTTCTGTTTTGGTGCAGTGAGAGCACTCTGCTGGGCATGGTCTTCTAGAGAGTGAGTCTGCATTTCTGTGGCTTATTCCGGCTCTATGCTCAATGGTGAAATTATATTCTTGGTGCCGCTCGATCCATCTGGCGATTTGACCTTCAGGGTTCTTAAATTGTATAAGCCACTTAAGTGCGGCATGATCGGTTCTAATCACAAATTTCTTCCCATACAGATACTGATAGAAGTGCTCCACGGACTTCACTACTGCTAGGAGCTCTCTTCTTGTGACGCAGTAATTTTGTTCTGGTTTGGAAAGAACTTTACTAAAATATCCCAGAACTTTCTCTTGTCCTCCTTGAACCTGTGATAGCACTCCTCCAATTCCAACATTGCTAGCATCAGTATCTAGTATAAATTCTCCCTCTGGTAGTGGATAGCCGAGTATAGGTGCAGTAGTCAAGTGCTTTTTCAAGGTTTCGAACGAAGTTTGACAGTCTTCGTCCCAGCGAAACTCCCTTGCTTCCTCTGTAAGTCGTGTCAAGGGTTTAGCGATATCTGCAAACTTCTTTATAAATCGCCTGTAGTATGTACAGAGTCCAAGGAGCTTCTAACTTGGTGCTTGTCGGTGGGTCTTGGCCACTTTCGTACGGTAGCAGCTTTTTCTTCGTCTACAGCTACACCATCCTTGCTGACTACATGGCCTAGATAATTGACTTTGTTTTGAAATAGTTGACATTTCTTGGGGTTGAGCATCAGTTGGGCAGCTTGCAACCTTTTGAAAACATCTTCCAAATTCTTTCGATGTTCTTCGAATGTCCTTCCCAAGACGATGATGTCATCAAGGTACACTAAGCATGTCTTCCAGGACAACCCTCGCAATACGTTTTCCATCAGCCTTTCGAACGTTGCGGGGGCATTGCACAGCCCAAATGGCATAACGGTGAAATGCCATAGTCCAGATCCGGTGGTGAACGCTGTGTTTTCTTTATCGGCTGGATCCATTTCTACCTGCCAATACCCAGACTTCAGGTCCAAGGTAGAAAACAATTTGCTACCGGCCAGCGTATCCAGAGTATCGTCGATTCTCGGTAGAGGATAGCTATCTTTCTTTGTAACATTGTTCAATTGCCGGTAGTCCACGCAAAACCTCGTGGTTCCATCCTTCTTCTTTACCAGAACTACCGGAGAGACCCAAGGGCTGGTAGAAGGTTCTATTACCTTGTCCTCTTCCATCTCGCGAACAATTCTCTCCGCTTCCTCTCTTTTGGCCTGTGGTAGCCGTCGAGCCGATTGTCTTATCGGTTTAGCGTCGCCGGTGTCAATTTTGTGTTTGACAGCAGATGTTCTTCCTGTCTTTCCTCCTTTTGGTACAAAAAGAGATCGGTATTGTAGCAAGAGTTCTCTGCATTTCATGGTCACGAATTCCGTCGATGAATGTCTGTACCCCTAAACATTCCATGACATTCTCCGGTGCCGATGGATAGGCAAACCGCACCAACCTCGCAATGTCTGCTTCGAATTCCTGCAGAGTTTCGTCGCGTTTTTGTTTGCGGTTTTTCAGCTGCGACTGGTACAGATGCTCCAGGTGTTCCAGGCCATATCTCATGTTCAGTCGCTTTTTAAGTTGCTCAAAATCTTCGGTCTCTTCCACTGGAATGGTCTGGAGGATATCCATGGCGTCTCCTCTAAGGGCAAGAGTTAA
Source organism: Galerucella tenella (assembly GCA_910591685.1). Classification (NCBI taxonomy): domain Eukaryota; kingdom Metazoa; phylum Arthropoda; class Insecta; order Coleoptera; family Chrysomelidae; genus Galerucella; species Galerucella tenella. The sequence goes on from CAJUYH010005185.1 coordinate 6,129, forward strand.
ATTCAACGCTTTTTCTTTCTCACTCCAGTTGTTTGCCTTTGATGCCGCCTCGAATTGCTTAAGATAGTTCGGCCATGACGTTTTACCATCGAATGTTGGAAGTTTCACTCGGCTGTTAATATCGTTTTCCCTTTTCGGTTTCAACTCTACTTTCTCTGCCAGTTCGTCGTTGTTCGGGGCTTGCCTAGTTGTAATATCCGGGTGATGACTAGTCTTCTTTTCGATTTCTTTGATTTTTTGTTCCATTTCTTGCCCCATTCTTTTAATCTTTTCTTCCACGGCAGAAATTTCATTTTTTATATCCGTAGAAATTTTATTTTCCATGTCCGACATTTTATTTTCCATGTCCGCCGAAAGTTTACTTTCCATGGACGAAATTTCGTTTTTTATGTCAGACATTTTGTTTTCCATCGAAGACATTTTATTTTCCATATCCGTCGAAATTTTATTTTCCATGGATGAAATTCCGTTTTTTATATCCGTCGAAATTTTATTTTCCATGCCCGACATTTTGTTTTCCATCGAAGACATTTTTTTTTCTATCGTCGAGGTTATAGAGGCGGACGCTTCGTCGGTGAATTCAATCGTTTCCGGGTCCAATCCATTGCTAATCATAGCATTTTTCAGTCGTTCCACTAACGCTGACTTGGCCCCACTTGTGTCCAATTCGTAATCCTCCAACTCTCTTCGAAGCTCTGAAACTTTTAATTCACAAAGTTTCTTCGCCATCTTCTTGTATATTTATTTTTCAATCCCACTTCTGACACCAATGTAACGTTTATTCTAATTTATATTTACAGATTTATATTCATATACAGTCCTTATTTAATAATTTATATATCACACTAAACACACACTAACTAATTTATATGAGAGTCACTTTTCTAGAAACCTCTAGAACTCGAAGTTTTGGTGGATGCGCCGGGTTTTTCTAGATGTTACGTTTTCCAGATCATTCTTTAAAATACGGCGGAGGAGCCATAGTCGTATCATATGGGAATTTCACTGGGGGCACTAATTGAGCACATTAATGCAGCAGCTCGCGTAACAATATTAACCCGGAGATATACCCCAAGAAAATTCAGCGTATGTCATGGTGCGCAACAGACCATATAGGCAAAGCTTTCTAAATTTCATTTACATGTCTTTCCAACGCTTGGGGTTTAATATAGATTAGATTAGATTAGAATAGAATTGGAGTGGCTCTTTGTCCTATCCCACTGCGACCTTTGCAGATCTATTGTGGTCCTCCCTATATTTAGAGCTCAATATCTAGCTTTATCCTTTTTATTAGACCTAATAGCCTGGATTCCGCCTCCTATGCGTAGCACTCTCCCTCGGTTTTTCTTCTCCGAGTAAGTGAAACCGCACCTTTGCTAGGCCTTCGCATTCACAGAGTATGTGCTCCGCGGTTTCGTCTTCTTCCTGGCAGAACCTGCATAGGCTGTCATCTGCAAGGCCAATTGTGTGCATATGTTTCCTCAGCCTACAATGTACGGTCAGCATTCCCACCATCATTCTCGTCGTTTTCCGACTTTGACATAGTAGGTCGTGTGACAGTTTTGTCGAAGGGCTTTTAAAGAATAATTTTGCGTGTCTACGTCCTGGGGTTTCATACCACCAGCGCAACGCCTAGTTGTTTATCCATTTGTAGATGCTCTCTTTACTTAGGCATTTTGCAATTCCACAAGGGTTTATTATAACCTAACAAGTCAATCACGAACTTGAAATTCGCTATAGGTTTCTGCCAGTGCTAAGCGAAATTTGACTTTCGTTTTTTCTGCTTCTTTCCTCTCTTCTATGTATGAATTTTTTGTTTCAAAATTTGTGATTTTTTAATGTATATCTTTTCACAATTAGAAGCGGAAGCTGGACTTATTTCTTCAACAATCAATCCTGAAAAACGAATTTGGAGAAAACTTTTCTTAGGATCTAGCGTTGAAAAAATATGTGAATAAAATTGAAATTATAATTGCTTATAATGGTCTATTGAATTATCACTTTTACTCAGCCGATTACAACAAACCGCATCTCAAAATTTTCAATGTTTATGAAATGAACAGCGGTAGAATTAGGAATACATATATAATGCCAGTGAGCGCAGGTGCAATTTTGACTTTACAAAATTTGAAAACTCCAGCCTTCTGGGGAACATTTCCTCTATAGTTTCTCATATTGTCATGTTGATTCTGTCATTTTGATTATACTTGCCGCTTGAATAAACATAATTCCAAACAATTAGGGATTGAAAACAAACTTTTTTCCGAATCTACTTTCATCATATTACAGGGAATAAGATTTCCTACAATTTTGATGTTTACTACTTTTTTTGGGCGAGTAAAACTGAGAAAGATATCAATGTAAAATACTCCAATTTAGAGATATCTCTAAGTTGTGCTTACAGGTTGCATCGCGAGCTCTATCGGAATTTATTCCAAAATTTCGTAGAATAATTAGAGGTTGTCCTTATCGGAAAAATTTTATGATTTTGTCCCAACTTCCCCGGAGTAATTTGTCAACCACGACTATAAAGTAAGGATGGATAAAACAATGATTCCGGCGAGTTACAAACTCAGTTCTACTAGTATACTAGTGGAGTCAAGTAGCCTCCGACCTTGTAAATTACAATCTGTTTTCTTAATAGGAATTTGCAAAGTTACCTCCCCTATTTTTAGTAGCTCCGCTTTAAATTGTTTTTGACAATGGAAATTATCTTTATTATTGCTGTTATTTGGATTATTATCTGTTTACATCTCGCTTTTGACTTCATTTGATTCCAATCATGTCCACAACCGAAACATGAGCCAAAATACTTCACTCATCCCAAAGTCAAACGAGTGTTCAATATATCTGTACCTCTGAAGTGAAGTTTATTATGTCACTATATAGCAATTGTTCAGGAGAGTGAAATAGCTAGTTGTATCTCGAGGGAGGAAATTGCCACTTTTTCTCCCGCATGGTGTAGTATTATGCAGTGTGCAGTAATCATTCAAGAGAGAAAAAGGCACTTCACTCCCGTGTAATACTTATGTAGAATTTTTTGTCTTACCCACTTATTAAACCTTTTTCTGAATGAATATTTGTTTCATTTACACAAATGCGGTATTAATGCTTATCATTTTAAATAAGTAAAAGGCTTTAAGTATTTCACGCATATTATATAACTCTTCTACACCATACAATTTGAGTGACAATCTTGGAAGTGATCGGAAAAAATTATGAGAATAGAATTCATTTGATGCAATCGCCGATCCTCCTCCCGCACCTTCTTACCTACTGTTTAGCTAATGAGCTGAACGATAACGCGTGCGTGAACCTTTGATAAACTGACTTGGAGCAAATGGAGGTGACGACGGGGTATATTGTGGTGACGTTGGTGTTGTTGGTGTTGTTGGAATGCAATAATTGCGTTTGATATTGTAAGGTCACATTTTTGTTTTCTAATTGTTTTCTTCAGGTGGGAACATACATAGATACTTGTAAACATACTTTCATTTCATTGAATTTTAATAATTTGTTCGCGTGATGAATGTCATATAGAAATATTTGAATTTTTTAATTAATATAATATATACTGTTTTGTCTATCTCATAAATAATTGCCACTCAAAAAATAATCTAAATTATTATCATGAACCTATAAAAGATTTTTTGCCAATTTTACCGAAATCTACATCTCCTCGGAGTAACATAGAGGCTATTCTATATTTTCTGTAAATCGTGCGAGTTATTAGATCATTCCCAAAGTATTTTTAGCTCGTTTTCCCACGATTCGCACAAAAAAGTAAAAGATATTTTGTACCATGCGAGTATATTGTACCAAGTCATTTAAGTACATTTTCTCCTTGAATTGCTAAATGGCTCAATACAGATTAATATTGGGTATTTTAGTTCCTAAGTAGGAATCCTCAGTTAAAAATCGTATAATTATGATACATAACTTATTTTGCGAAAAATTTTGACTAGTACCTACAGTTTACCTCTGAGGTAGGTACCTACAGATATGTTTAATCTTTTGATGAAAGTCTTTGGAATTTTATGTTCATTTATTTATTTATACGGGATAAACCCTATCACAATGTGAAAAATCCACGGATGTAACTCGCAATACAAAAATGTAAATATAGAAGATAGAATAATAATAATAAAACGATATGGAATGTTTCTACAGCAACCAACTATAAGCAGCATAAAATACATTAGAATATAAAATTAAAATTAAACCTATTTCGATCTTTTATAAACAATTACCAACTTATTCAATGATTGTTTAAAACGACCATAACAGACAGTTCGGACAGACAAAGATGCTGATGTTAATGTCATCCAATAACTTTAGGATCATTTCCAAGGGTGTTTGTTTACCATAATTTTAACGGTGGAAGGGTATATGAAATAAATGGCTGTGTCTAATATTTCTGTTCGGAACATCGATGTTGACAGATTCAAGTAATTCAGGACAAGGCATCAGTTCATATATCAGCTTGAATGCATAGCATAGATGTGCATGAATTCCTCTGGTTTACAATAGCTTCAGACCCATTTCTTGTAATAACAGAATAGTTATCGTTCTGTAGTTGAAGACCCAGCTTGAGAGAACAAAATCTCGAAAAGTTATTTGGTACTTTTTCTATAGTTACACAGTGCACATTGTAAAATGGAGACCAAATGATGCATGCATGCATATTCCAACTTAAACACTAAATAAATCCTTTTTAATGCTTTAATGAAAAAACCTGAACAATGACGTAAAATAAGACCTAGTGTTCGGATGAAGGACTCTCGTGAAAAAGAATTCTACAATTCTACATAATTGTATCATAAAAATAATATTTCGGACATTAAACAAATGGAATTAACAGGCCTGACAGAGTGAAGATTCACAAATTAAGATTCGGGCATACGGCATTAACACAGTCGTTTCTCCTAGGAGGACAAGACCCCCCAATATGTCTCCATTGTAGTGAATTAACCACAGTGTCACATATCATGTGAGTGTCCAGAATATGGAAATATGCGGCAGATTTTTAACAAGACAATTTTACGAACGTCAACAAAATTGAAAATTTATTCAAAAACCTGAAATCAACTAACCTCATAAAAAATAAATATTGTAATCGAAAACAATAAGCCTTTTGTCCTTCAAACTCTGGTGCTAATCAACACAGAAATCGATCCACCTGAATTAAAAAAAGTCTGAATTAATACCTTTATACCAAAAGTATGCTAATTAGAGATCTAAAAACGCATCCAGCAAGCTTCTTTTATGCGTCTTTGGTCTGGTGGACAAAGACGACACAAAAGAATGTAATGATGAGAATAGGCAAGGTGCAAAGACTTGCTTGTCTCAGTATTGCAGGGTGCATGAGAAGCACGCCAACGGCAGCACTAGAAGCCTTTTGGTCTTTCTCCATTGTGATAATGGGGGAAGCAAGGATGGGACTTTTTAGGCAGCAAAGCAACCTGAGCAACAAAATAGTTAGATCAGGACACAAATCCATTAAGGACATCATAAGTGGAGCCATCTTAGATATGAAAACAGACTATATGGCCACTAAACTTCTCTCCAGTCCCAAATATGAGGTAGAAGTACCTCACAGAAAGGACTGGCAAGACCCAAGCAAACTGAAGTTTCCCCGAGGAGAGACCTGGTACACAGACGGGTCACAGATTGGGGAAGGGACAGGAGCAGGGGTGTATAATGAAATGAGAAACACAAGATGCTCCTTCTTACTAGGAGAATATACCTCTATATTTCAGACAGAGATTCACGCTATCTTAGAATGTGTCAGGATTAACAAACATAGGACTGACACTCATAGGATAAACATACTAACTGACAGCCAGGCAGCCCTTGCAGCTTTACACAGCCGCAAGGTAACATTCAGACTGGTAGAAGAATGCCAGAAAGAACTAAATGAACTAGCAGACCACATTAAAGTAAGATTAGTGTGGGTGTCGGGACATAACGGTATTTCTGGAATGAAAAAAAAGCTCAAACGTATAAAAGTGGAAAATGTACAAAGCAAGTAGGCAAATAGTACGTATACACCGAGGTATACACCTACCACTCAATTCAAATGAAGCTTTGTCCATAAATCCAACAGACGATCAAAACTTTACATTAATCAAACAAACAATTGTATTTTCAATATTCACATTGGAAAATAAAACTTAAATACATCATACAGCTCTTCTTAATAATATTGTGAACATTATGCATTAATTAGTAGTAATTTACTGAAGGTGTTTAATTAAAATATTCCAAATTACTATTTCGATTTTATTATTATTATTTTTTTTATTCAATTTACATGCTCGGCAACTATGGCCACTTGCACATGGCGATTACAGAAAACAGCAGTAGTAATTACAGATAGTTAAAAAACATAATAAGCATAATTTAAAGTTTATGATAGAGAGAAATATCTTTTAAGAATTTCAGTGTTGTCTCGATTTGGTTTGGGTCCCCTAGGATGTCTTGCAGCTGGGATTTGAGATTATGTTATCGTCTGCTTGTGCTAAATTGGCGACAATCAACCAGGATGTGTTCAACAGTAAGTGGGCACTGGCAGCTTTGACAGAAAGGTCATTAAGTAGCTGTGTGTGAGTTTGGTGTGACCTATTCGAAGTCTTCGTAGTATTGATACTTCTTGTCTAGAGAGTCCAACGGGGTCAATATACAGAGGTCTGTTGAGAATAGGCTGGATAGATAGTAGGGAAGTCTTAGTGGAGCTCCAGTGAGTTTGCCACATATATCTTACAAGTCTTTTTGCTTCTGCCTGACGCTGTTTTGACATGCTGATCGGCCAGTTCATTTCCAGGTATACCAATGTGTGAGGGTATCCATATAATGGTGACTGTGGTATTCAGGGAATAGATATGGTGATAAGAGTGATGGATTTCTTGGACAATGGGATATTCAGTAAATAATTCTTGGATAGATAGGATAGACGCTAAAGAGTCTGTAGGTACATGTACAAATGGCAACTTTTTTATTGGAATGGTTGATGTGCTTAAAAGCTTGTAGAATACTGTACAATTCTCCAGTATGCACACTGCACAAAGGAGGGATTAGGGAAGTGCTGATGAGATTGTTTACTGTGGTAACTGAGCAGCCAACGCCAGTATCACTTTTGGAAGCGTCGGAGTATAATACAAAGTCGTAATGATTGTTATGAATAATTTCAAAAAATGATTTAATTATGAGCTTTTTAGGTGTTTCGTGTTTATTGAATTTGGATAAGTATAAGTATTGACCTGAGGAGGGTGCATAATCCAGGAATGGGTGGGAGAAAAAGGAATGGGGTTTGTGACTGAGAGGTTAATGTTATTTGTTAATGAAGCTAATATAAGAGCGATGGGTTTAATTATTGGTAAAGGATTGTTAAGAGGGCTGGCAGTTGATGTGAACAGAGGATAGACAGGATTGAGAGGGTTTGAAGAGACTGAGGCTGCGTAGGATGAAAGCAGATATTGTCGTCTAATCCATAGTGGGGGTTTATCAGCTTCGCAGTAGAGATTTTCAGATGGGCTACTACGGAAAGCGCCTTAGCAAAGTCGCAGGG
>CAJUYH010005185.1:13795-37953 GCA_910591685.1 Galerucella tenella
AATCATACCGAAAGTTCTATTTTCGGGACGGCTGCAGAAAAAATAGAATTTAACCACCGCCCACTAACTACCGACAAGTAAATTCACTTCGTCGATTTATGGGTTACCGAAAATTTCCTTACCCCTCCTATCGTCTGGCGAGTTCTGGCTAGTTTAAATCGAGAAAGTGAGTGAGTGAGTACAGGGGTACATGCTAATGTGTTGCTGATCGAAATTTCGGAAATATAATATTTGTTTTGTTTTTGTTTTTGTGAGCAGATCAAACATGTGCGTGAGCATTAAAATATTTTTACATATTTTTATTATAAAGTTGTATTTAGTATAAATAGTATAGTGACTTATTTCATTGCAAAATGCCTGGAGTGGTATATTGTTCTGTTGATGATTGTCGCAGTAAACTGAAAAAGAGACCGTTTTTTAGAAGCGCAAAATACTTGCTTAATACAAAATCTGAATTACTTAAAAGTACAGTGAGTTCTACGACTACAAATAATACCTATTCTCCTCTAAAAGTGTTTACGACTGATTATGAAATAAAAAGTGTGGATGGGAATGCACTGGTATACGTTACTGGATACCTACTTAAAAAGTGTTTATTGCAGCATTCCTGTAACACTTGCTTAGAATTTATTGAGATAAATGATCTAGAAAAAGAATCTACCGTTTTTATGAGATATAAAGAATATAGTGTTTCATCTAACATTTGTAATATTGTTGTGCCTCCCAAAAATTTTGTGGAACTCGTTATAGAATTATAAAACACATTTATAGATCAATTTAATAAAATAGCCCCTGAATATGGTGTCGGTATGAAGCTTAATAATAGCTTTAAGAATGTTAAATTGTGTCATCCTTGTACAAATTTCCCAGTTGATTATTTTTATTCATTGTATACAAGATTGCTTATTTATTATACACTGAAATTTGCTAATCGTAACATTAAAACTGAAAAAATACAGAAACAACAACCCAAACTAAGTATACTTAAAAATTTGTAATCATTACTTTGTTAAACATATTAATAATTCACTTTATCGAATCTTAAGCTTTAATAAATGAATTTTCCTATAGTAGTATTTTGTGCCCTGAAAGCCTGTATCGGATTATGCCGTAAATTAGTAATACACGTATTTAACCACACGACTGTCCTTCGTAACTGTTGTATTGTAATAACAGACGTGTAAGGCGCCAGAGAAAAAATGTACCAAAATTTTCAAATGCTCCGACGCAAGTGAATTTACTTGTCGGTAGTTAGTGTATGGTGATTTAACTCAATTCAATTGTCCACGTGCTTCTGTTCACATCGGGCGTAAACTAAATCTGAAGAGAATAGAGCCTGACAGTTAATTTCTTATTTAAGAATATGGTTGAAAACGTGAACAGCAGACCTTTAACTGTAATTGTGTAAAGAAAAAAACCGAATATAGAATTGGAGATTTCGTTAAGCTACTGCTAGAACAGCATAACCCATCTAGCGTTTCCAAAATAAAAATCACTTTCTCTTGAGTAGTTAACCCTATTTCTGTGATTTGGTGAAAGCCCTTATGAATTTGAATCCATAGTCGTTTTAGATTCTCAACTTCTTATTCGACTTCGTTCTTAATAAAAATAGTAATTAAACTAGTTTTTAAAACCTACAAAAGCATCTGTACCGAAACCAAGCAAATTTTAAAAAGAATTCTTAATGTATACGACTACACAGACAATAAATTTCCTCAGCTTTAATGAAAAACAAGTTTTATGTTGGTATAGGAATTCGCACGACAGAACACGAAATGCACATAAAAATCATTTGAAAGCCAATTTGTGGTTATTAGTTGTAAACATAGAAAAACAACGTGTTTATTACTTTGTTTTGTTTTGAAAATACTAATAGTTTTTTGATTTCTAAGTGAAGTAAAATGTAGTTGAAAAATCCATCAAAGTAGTAAAATCAATGTATAACAAAGTGATAACACAAATTCAAATGGCGAAAGTGGAAAAATGAATTGAACAAGGAGATAGTCAAGTCCGTTACTCTTTATGGTTAAAATGGACTCGCTAATAAAGAGTGAACGAAATCAGACTGAGACCAATCAAAATAGACCATCTTTTAGACACGAACGGTAAAATGCATGCAAAGTTTAGCAAATGTATGGCAAAAGGAAATACTAAAACACTTAGGAAACATCATAACAGATGATGGAAATATAGAAGCAGTTATAAATAATAATAAGCTAAGAGAGGCAATAAGGATATATTATAATACTAATAAAACCGTAATGGGGATGAAGGACATTGACGATAAAACAAAATTTGTTTGTTTGTTTATAACTGCATAACCCTACCAGTAACTACTTTTGGAAGTGAGACGTGGGTCAAGAATATTCGATAAATGCAGTAGAAATGAAATATTTGCGAAACTTCGCAAGAGTTGACCGACGTGAAAATGAAGAAATCAGGGACAATATGAAACAGCAACCAATTTTAAAAAATATTGAAAACAAGCAATTGAACTGGTATGGACACATTGTAAGAATAAACGAAGACAGGTTAGTCAAAGCAGTTTCAGAGGCGGTAAGAATAGATGGACGGACACAGGAAATCGAAGAGAAAAGAGGGAATTCAATGGAAGAAATGAGAGGAGTGTCCTAAAACAGATGCGACTGGAAGAAATGGGTAAAGAAAGGCTAACCCGACGCTGAACGGGATGAGGGTTTCAGAGAAAAAATAAAAAGTATGAAAAAAAAATGATTCTGTGGTTTTTTCAATTTAATTCTATTTCAATTCCTGAAGCCGTTCAATTAAAACCGCTTCTCGATGTCATGACTAGTTCAGAAGTTTTGCGCTGACAAAAATGTACGAAATTATTGTAATCAACGAATTGCAGTTTATCTTTTAAAGATGGTCAGTTCCTCAAGAACACCTCAAATTGCTTTAAAACCATATATCTTCGAAAATCTTCAGCCTATCCGACGGTACAAAATCGTGTTTTATTTAAACTGTCTAAGTTATTGATCTCCAAAAAACCCAAGATTTTTTCTGGAGTCTGGACAAAAAATATTAAATGGGCAACTGCGTGAAAAAAAAAATTTAATTCCTGAAGCTGTTCAAACAATACCGCTTCTCGATATTATCTTAATCGGTTTCCAAGTTATAGGCTCATCAAATGTGTCGGAATTCAAATGATCACCCAGTATTGTACTCAAACATGCTTGTAATGGAATGTGTCTCATACAGCAATCTCAGTGAAAAAAACGTTAAATATGCGATAATAGTGACAACCCCACATTTAACTACAAACTAAGATTTTACTTGACAAAAAACCTGACGACTTTGTAGAGTTATCAACTTTATTTTCAGTTTCCTACAAAGAAAACTTCTGATAGTTTCTGACTGTTCCTTGGACAATCCTATTTCTGTATCTGTAGAGTAGAGAGGGTTAGTTTAGACCCACAAAAATTGGGTCACATATGACCCATTGTATATCCTTCCGAGGAGTTGCTTGCCCTCCTTGGTCATCCTCCATCCTGCCCTTTCCATAAAGGTGGACAGGTCACTAGGAGACATCTACTTTATATCGGCAGGTGTAGGCCAAGACTCATGCACCAAACACACTCTCTTATTGACGATAACCTAGGGCACTCGTATAATGACATACCTGACAGTTTCATCTTCCTGTTCACACATCCTGCATAGAGGTGTGTCTACTAGCCCCATAGTATGGAGGTGTTTCCTCAGTTTACAGTGGCCAGTAACACATCCTACTGTTAAATATAGGTTTTTCCTGGTCATCGCCAAATATTTCTCCGCCCTGAGTGGTTCTGGCAAAACTGCATCCATTGATTTTATCCCATCTCTTTAGAGATTGAGCATGAGTGTAAGGTGTCAGGTCGTAGGTGTCACTGGGTCTCAACATTTTTAGTCCAGCCGCTCCCCTGGCTACAGAATCAGCAATGCGATTATCTACACTCCTGTCGTGCCCTTTAACCCACCTAAAGATAATATTGTTATCCATCGCGGCATTAGATAAATTTTGGTGGAACTCTAGTACTCCCATGATTCAATGCTAATAGGGTTTGTCTGCTATCAGTTAAGATTGTTATGTTTTTGCCAGAAATTCCTTTTCTGGTTAGTTCTTTTGTGCAATTGAGATACCAGTCAGTTCTGTTTATGCCACGCTGGTATTTTTTCACTTTCCCCACTTAATTCTGATGCTTAGTGATCTGGAGTGAGCTCCACATCCTGAGCCTTCTTTGATGTGTATATGTGTTTCAGGTTGATTTTTATAGTATGAGCATGTTAATTTTTTATAAACGAAACCAACGAATTCTAATTCTTAAACGATGAATCAGAACATTTTGAATAAAATAAATTCTCTAAAAATGGCACCAAATAAATAGTCAGTTTTAGACATAAAGTTATGAGTGATAACCTAAGCCTCAAAAAACTACCATCTGAGCTCTTTAAAATAAAAACAATTCGATGAAAAATTGGAATTAACGCACTTAAAAAATATAAGTTTACAAAATATAGAACACAAAGATTTTCTAGCTTGAGTAATATTGATTATTTACTAACTACTTACAATAACTGCGAACGATTATTGAAATTGTTTAATTATAACTAAGCTGGTCGTCAATTTTTGAAATCCGTTAGGTTGTTTACCTGTAAAGAAAAGAAAAACCATATAATCATAAGCAAAATAAATTGTATGAATAAACAAATTTGATTCATTCCATATTTATTTGATACGTCATTAATGATTACAATTAAAATAGGTGAGCGGTGCAACTCTAAAATAACGCATAGGTAACCGACACGAAGAGGTGCCAGGATGATTCCAATTACAGTAGGTGCGTTGGATTATTGCAAACAAAAAAACCTCAGTGACTTTTTTGCGTATGAGTGGTCAGTAATTTGTTATTAACAAAAAAGTTCCCAGAATCCCAAGAAGTCCCAACAAATAGAACAAATTTTTTATATATTCTGGGCAAAAATATATTCAACCTCTGTCCTTTTTTTTAGGAAAATGTTTACTTTTTCAGCTACGGGCGATTCAAAGTCAAAAAATCACTCAAAATCGTAATTTTCTTGGTTCCTAACAAAGTGTTTGAACTTGGCGGGTCTAAAATTACTCGTTGAGATCTATATTTTTATGCTATATTTTTTTATCCTGGCATCACTTTTCCAACTAAGTCAAATATATGACTGAAAAAGATATAATTTTTACCAATTCACCTCCTGTTTCTGTGTCTGTCGGTTGACGTTGACATTTTGATGTCATATGGTGTCGTGTTTTTCTGTAGCAATAGTGTATACATTTATTAATAACTCTTGAAAACTGTTAGTGCGGGAGCTACTTATAAACCCAATGAAGTGCTTTGATATAGTAAATATCGCTTATCATGGATAGAGGAAAATCAGTATTGAAATTTTACATGAAGATAAACGTTCAAGGAAGATTTCTGAATTAAAATAAAAACTGGGTGTACCTATATAATGTAATTATTATAACCACGGGGTTTGAACTATCATTGGTAAATTCTAGGTATCACACAAAGTCACCACAACATATAGTCTATTGTACTACATACAACTGCAATAAAAACCACATTTCAAAATTGTGAATGTTCATAAAATAAAAAAAATAAATATAGTCATATTGAATTTTGATTTGGAAACACCAACTTTTTCTGAAGCCATTTCTTGATATTTCTAGACAGAATTGAGAATGGTTCAACAGTTATTGAAAAATTGGGGTTGAAAAAAATTATGAATGAAATTCCCTACAATTTTGATGGCTACAATTTTTTTGCGCAGGCAAAACGCAAAAAGGTATCAGATTAAAAGCTACAAAAAATATATGTTGATAATCTAAATACTGTTATAAGGTATGAAAGAAGATCAGAAACGTTCAAAACTTAAATTGGGCTCAGACAAGGAGGATTTTAAGCCCATTTCTTTTCATTGCGCTTATGGATGAAATAATGGAGAAAACAAATAATAAATGTAGAAAATATATGGAAGGCAATAGAAACTTGCAAAAGGTTGGAATAACAAATGAAGCGTATACAGACGACATTGTTATATTCACACAAAGTTAATGAGAACTACAACAAAACTTAAAGATATGGAATGAAACGTTAAAGGAGTATGATATGAAAATATAAGCTCGAATAAGACTAAAATTATGATGATTGGCAATAAAACAGAAAATATAGAAATAGGTATGTATTTAAAATTGAAGTATAAAACGAGTGGAATCATTTCAGTATCTTGGAGTAGAGTTAGATCAGGGCGGAACTCATGAAGCCGAAATAAATAGAAGAGTTCAAAAAGAAAGTGATCTATATTATCCTATGAATGAAAACTTTATGAATAGAAAGGAGATCCCAAGAACAACTAAACTAAAGGTCTTTAAATCAGTGTACAGACCAGAGTTAACGCATGGCTGTGAACCGTGGATACTTAATAGAACACAAAAGAGTAAAATACAAGCGGCTGTTAGGAAGTAACTAATGCGAATAAGTTGAGTAAAAAAGGGTATGATAAGAAAGACAATAATAAGAAGAGAACTGGAGCACATTAAGGAAACACATAGGGGCTGATGGGAAATTTGCAGCCTATGGGGAAGACTAGATTAACTAAAGAATATGGGAGCCAAAAATTCAACAGAATGAAAAGGGAGCTAGAACCAAGGTTGACTTGGGATGAGACAGTATAGGAGAAATATTAAAGCGAAAACGAAAAACTTGGATGGAAGCTAAAAAAAACTGGCCACTGAGGTGAATCTAATTCACGATAAATGAAATTTTCATAAATACAAAGATACTTTAGCGGTTTCGTTCGTTCGTTTATATTTCTTAACGTTCAATGGCATGTACGTAAATACCAGCAGTCCTTTCTTTACTGTTTAAAACTTCAGACAGAATTTAATTTTCCCCTAATTAACTATTGACACATAAAGGTCAAACTTCATGTAACACCTAATAATAAATTCCATCAAAGTTTGATTCGCTGTTATTCAATAGATAATGATCGGAAAATTAAATAATGAAAAAAGCGCAACATGACCGTAATAGATTTTACGACATCCTTAGCCTTGACGACGAGTGTTTCATTCATAATGTTGCCATATTTATGTTTATACTGTTACATAATGCAATGATGCCAGTGGAAGTTTTAAAATATATAATATGGAGATCGTGAATGTGAATTTTTGAAGCGAAAGACTTTTAAAGGTGTGGTACAAACATTACGTGATGCGCAAAGGCCATGCGTATTTCAAGACAAGTTTGCTACCAATGAGTAGACACTTAAAGACCAATTTCCAACCATGTTTTAAGTTGCTTCCAAACGAATAGACGAGAGATCGAGTGTCTTGTCACATTTTTCGAATTTTTGTTTGCGGTTGGAGGTGAGGATGTCGCTACTGTCAATTTTTACACATCCGTTAATGAAAGACATGTAGGTATTGATTGGGATTTTGGTGTATTCTTCAGTCCATGGTTAGACTTGTATTGATGAGGCGCAAATACGCCGAAACCGGTCTACAAGTTATGTTGTGGTATTAAATATATTGTAGATATGCCAACCCCGTTTGACTTTGAAGTGAAATTCAATATCCGTCGGGGCCTATAGCCCGGGAAGTAGTTTGCTTTTTAGTTGAACGGTCAGTTTTTTTGGAAAATAGTTTTCAAAACTTTAGAAAACGTTAGAATTAATATTATTCTGCGATATATTTTACAAATTGTAAACACATCTTGATCTTCAAAAAAGTAATATTTGAGAATAGTTGGCTACAATTTCCTAAAATAATTATTGGTCCAAGTTATAGGTGATGATGAAAAGAGGGTTATCCCTGAAAATGCTCCAACCAAGGGATGCAGGATTAAGTTAGTAAAAACGTTGAAAAATAAGTAATGTCAATTTAGTTTGATGTATAATACATTTCAATTCTAATATATTATGTTATAGGTTGCAGTTCTCCCATTCATAGATTTTCTCGGTCTCAATGGATGTCACCCCAAATACTAGTTTTTTCACATTTCGTTTGTACTACAAGCCATGATAATAATTGAAGAAAAATAAATATTTATTCAAACTATATAATATTATACTAATTTTAATTTGTAATAGCTCCAAATTATAAGAAAATTTCTGTAATAGCATATGGTATTGTTAGGTATAATTATTTAAAGAAAGGGCATTAATAAATATATTCAGAATTTATTTGTATTATAATGTTGGTCAACATAAATGGAATATTAAATACCAGATAATGGAGTGTAAGTTCAAATTTGTCACTTTTAAAAAATTAGTTCCTTCCAAGTCAATAGGTGGCGCTGAAATTCAGGTTTAGAGCTGAACATTGAAGAGCCCTATCTATCTGTATATCTATGTCCACTACACCAAGCAAAAATTTCTCATCCACACTTAGAAAGTTTGGACAGAAGCGCGCACGTCGCTTCATGTCTGTATGCAATAACCCAACAATTTGTTGAAGCCAAAATACACAAAATCTGGAATTATATAGATCGGTCAAAATAAAGTCAATCAAATCGTAACATCGAGAAATCAAGACAAAATCGTGAGACTCTACGATAAATCGTTAAACTTCGCAACTCTGTATACTGCATTGCACTGTTATAGACGTGTACCACGTACCAATTTACAATTACGGTAATGCGCGTGTTGGTACAGTTTAATTGAACCATTGTATTATAATACTCACTAGGATATGAACTTTTTTTTAATTTTCTCAATGGCTAGTGGAAATTCACTTCACAAGGTTCAACGTGCAAGGTAGTTTTAAACAAAAATAAGTATTAAATGTGCCACCAGACAGAAATACAATGAGGACGTTAAAATTGAAATAAATTCAAAATTTTCATTTTTATTTTCAATTGCGCATCGTACTTTATCATTGGATGTACGAATTACGTCACCACTTTCGCGTACATGACATCATTGCTATTTTTTTAAATAGAACAGCATATTTTCTCTACATTTTTGAATTCCCCAACAATAGACGATTAAAAAAATGTAAAATACTTAGTCCAAAGCTTTGGTTTGTGAATTAGAGACATAAGTAATGACTAGACTAGCAAATTTTTAATTTTTATTATTAAATAATTAAGAAAATACATTGAGAAAACAGAACACAGAGCCAGATGCTGCAAATGCAATACGCATTTATACAGATGGTTCAAAAATGAAAGAAGGCTCAGGATGTGGAGTTTACTCGAGAGCACTGAGCCTCAAGATTAAGTGGGGAATGGGAAACAATACCAGCGTGGTTCAAACAGAACTGGCTGGTATCTCAATTGCCACAAAAGAACTAACCAGAAGAGGAATTTCTGGAAAAAACATAACAATCTGCACTGATAGTAGACAAGCCCTATTAGCCTTGAACAGACAACGTTTTATATCGAGGCTAGTACTAGAGTGCCACCAAGATTTAGCTGACGCCTCGGCAGATAACAATATTATCCTGAGGTGGGTTAAAGGGCACGACAGGAGTAAAGGAAATCGCACTGCTGATTCTTTAGCCAGGGACGCCGCTGGACTAAAAATTCTAGGACCCAGTGACACCTACGGCCTAACGACTTCGACAATTGCGGAACTAGCCAAACGTTACACCCATGCTCAATCCCTTAAGAGATGGGATGGAATCAAAGGATGCAGTCTTGCCAGGATCACCCTGGGCGACCCTGGAAAGCTGGCGCCGAAGAAATATTTGGCGATGACCAGGAAAAACCTACGTTTAACAGTAGGATTTCTGACTGGTCACTGTCAACTAAGGAAACACCTCCATACTATGGGGTTAGTGGACACACCTCTACGCAGGATGTGTGAACAGGAAGATGAAACTGTCAGGCATGTCTTATGCGAGTGTCCGGAGTTATCGTCAATAAGAGAGTGTGTGTTCGGTGAGTCTTGGCCTACACCTGCCGATATAAAGGAGATGTCTCCTAGTGATCTGTCCACCTTCCTGAGAAGGACAGGATGGACAATGACCTAGGAGGACAACTCCTCGGGAGGATGTACAATGGGTCACATGTGGCCTAAGTGCTGTGAGCCTACACACTCACCCTCCCCACTCTACAGATACAGATACAGATACATTGAGAAATTGAATCAAATGTTAACAGTGCATACCGACTACCTGGCAATTACCAAGACAGTTTCTAAATTCCTCCAACACTTTATTTGATGTTTCCCGGCGAATTAGTCTCATCTCATTAAGAATTCTCTCTTTTAAATCTTCGATATTATCAGGCCAATTGAAGAACACTTAAGATTTGAGATAATCCAAAGTAAAAATATAGAGGGGCTAGAACAGAGTATCTTGCTGGCCACTTTATAAATCCGCTCCTACCTATCCACCTATTGGGAAACATTATATCCAAATAATCACGCACTATCAGCGCATAATGTGATGCGCCGCCCTGTTGATAGATTTTTATTTGCCAAATAGTGGAAATTTATATGGAAGTGAAAGTATCTGGACCACCAATAATAGATGTAATAGTTATTAACGTTACAATAAGGCCGATATGTAGCAAATAACGGATGAGGTTGAATAACCGAATCCGTTATTTGCGTATCGGACGTGTGTCGTTCAAGACTTTCCGTAATCTCACTGAAATTTTGATTTGAGGGAAGAACAAACCACGGACCTCGTAATTCTACAGAAAAATTCCATCATGACATTTCTCGGATGTCATTTTAATTGAACAAGTGATTACTTAACAAGCGCAGGCATTTTTTTATTAAATTAAAGAGAAGAACCTTTCAAAAATTGTTGTGGTATGCCGATGTTTTGCCAATTTATTAAAACGTTTTCCATCACATCAAAAATACATTAAAACGAATTGCAAAAGCTATAAGAAACTTTATTACTTAAAAATGAGCACCATTACAGAATTTTAATAGAACAGGTTAGTCAAAATTCCGGAAAATATATCATAATGGAACTGTAAAAACATTATACCAATTCTACAATTGTTTCGTGTGGGAAATTTTCCAGTTTGATTTGTTAACAACTAATGAGCCGTCTCGGATCCGCTCGGTGACACTCACTTCCCAACTAAGCGTAAGGCATGTTTCTACTCGTCAAACACTTTTAAACAATAGGTCCAATTCGCATAAGGAATTTAGATGTTCATAATCAGTCTTAATTATGAAAGTAGTTATAGTCAAAGGCACTCTTATCGTGCGGGTCATACGATTCATCAAAGACATACCTACTCACAGTTTATGTTTTTTTATTATTACGTTTAATTATAACTTCCAAAATAAAGTCCGTAAGATAAATAAGACAGACTTATGCAATTTTGACGGGAAAAAGAAGGATATGTATTTAGTCTTTCACCAGCGAAGTTTTTATTTAAATGTCAGTTTGACAATTCAAAGTGACAATATATGATGTAGCTTGGTACGTCTATGTAGCTATCTTCATGTTAGTTAAAATAATCTTCTTCTTCTCTCCGGGTGTATTTGTTATCTCACATTTTGGTAACCTCTGTGTTTTTTGATTTGATACATATGGTTAGTGACCTTTGAACCCGCACGATAAGAGTGCGTTTGACTATAGTTGGATAGAGATTTATACCAAATCTGGACAAAAACGGTTATTGTGGAATGATGAGTTGGTTTGGTTTCTGTGAATGGTTTTTTTGTAGTTATGTATATTGGGGTGACATTCACTGAGACCTAAAAGTTCTAATATACCCCCTACATCCTACTTAGTTTCAGAGGAAAGTCTAAGAGACTGGTAGTCCTTTAAATCTATTTGCCGAATTTTAGGAAAAGTGGTTTTCTTAGAACTGTGAACTGCATGTCAATTGTGACTCAATAAAAATAGGATTCAATCTTCTCAAGGAAGTTGATAATATGTGCAGGGCTATCTTGATCCTTAGAGCACGCGAAGGAAGGTCCTTAGTTTTCCAGTAAGCACTAGATCTATCTGGTCTAAGATTGGTCTCTTTGTCAGATTTAAAGGTTTTCCTACTTGGGACTCCAAACCTATGTACAGAAACTAATCTCCTTTCCTAGCAAGCTGGTCCAGTACTTTGTTAGGATTCCGATGCGACTTGAAATCAATACCAGACAACAGGTGTCGCTGGGTACCTATTCTGTATAGTTTTTTCTACGAGTAAGTGTCTGGAGCTGAGAAATTAGTTCATTACTAACGTGTAAAATGGAAGCGGCTGTTGGCAATTGTCTCAACAGTCAGGGTTGGGGACTGGAAGTGGCTAATGAGAAGACGAGCGGGAATTAAAGGATGGTTCGAGATATAAATTCAAAAATCGAAACAGATAGGTAGACATGTTACATGGTTTGATACCAATTACTTTTGAATTTTTCTGTACCCTCAATAAATTATGGAGAATTCTTTTCGATAATATTAGGTTGATGACACAATATAGAATTCAATGAACCAATATTAAAGCTGAATTCACTGATATTGTAGCCTAGTAAGTGGATATAAACTGTATTTGCACACCGATATAGCAAATTTTATTTTAAAATCCAGGGAATGGATATTATGGAAAGAACAGAAAAATCCATGAAAACTTAAAAAACTTACCACATGCTGAAAACCTCAAAAAGAACCAAAATAACAGATAGACCGATACATATGGCAGTGAAACGTGAGTACTGTACCAAAAAATGGAGAGTAAAATACAAGCTATACAAATGAAATACCGGAGATCTTTGGAAGGAACAACAGAAGGTGACAGAATAAGGAATTTAGACATAGGGGAGGAGCTAGAAATAAAATCCATGCTAGATTAAACACCTCTATAGTGAATGGAGGATACTAGACTAGTTGAAAATATGTGGGAAACAAAAGTGACAGTTAAAATAATTGAGGCAGAGATAGACCAAAAGAATCCCTGGATAACAACAATATTTAAGGAAAGAGGGAAACAAACGTAAACATTCAATATAAGCGGTGCTTTCACATTTACTGCTAAATCCTAAATGACAGAAACCTTCACATTGAAGCTTTTGTTATTTTATTATAGATTTTTCATTTTCTATCCATTCTATACATAATTTAACGTTTTGTTATACGGATATATTGGACACAATACACTTTTTACTCTAAATTTAAACTACTTTTTCGATATTTGAATGGACGTCTATTTGACTGTTCGACTATTCAAATATTGGACCATTCGAATAGTCGCATTTGAATATTCGAATCTTAGATCATTAAACAGACCGAATAGCAACACTTCGTTTGTAACCAACTTCTAAATCGATTCTCCCATTCCAAAAAAGGATAGCAATACACACAGCTAAGGTTATAGATTCCAATAACAGTGCCGTGCTGTGTTGGGATATATACTTAATAGAAATGTGTATCTTAGATTCATTTATCATTCAAGAAATTAATTTCATTTTTCGTCGATATTCAGTTATAAACATGTATAGCCACACATTATTCATTTTTTGTTAATAATATGAATTTGTATTTTTATTATGATGGGTGAATAGTATTTATTTATCAAATGATACGACACTGGTAATTTCAGAGCTGTAAAACTCTAGAACTTGCTGTTTACCTTTGTTAGAACTTATTATAAACATCATACATACTTTTTTCGCACAGTACACCACGTTTCACAATCTTGTTAACATGATTTAACTCATAAATGAAGTATCCTAAATTTATCCACATTAAAATATTAGCACAATTGTATACAACAGCCATAACATATTTAGTTGAAATCAAAACAAACAGCTGTCAAACTCTTCAAAAATGCAGAACTACAGAAACCTTAAAATTGTCATCCTGTTTATTAACATTCTCTTATGTTTTAATGAAGTTTGTCGATTAAATAAATCGCTTTTCATGCATTTATCTTAATTATATATTAAGTATTCAAGAACATTAAAGAACCACAAAAAAAATCGAGTCATTGGATGATGATTATTACTTTCAAATAATACGACATGGCATCGTCTGTGAATTCCGACAAAATAAATGAATAAACCTTAACATTGTTTACGTTGGCATAAGATAATACGTCTGTTTACTCTTCTGGAATGTTCAATGTTCGGAGCAAAACCCATGCTTTGTAGCCTACGGATCTATTCTGAATTGTCGGCAACTACATGAAATGGTTGATAAAGGCGACGAAACATGCACTGAAAAAAATTTTGTTCATAAAAATCAATAAACACTATTAATTAAAATGTGTTTATTGGCACAACAAACACATTGTGAGGGATTATTGGTTGACGAATCACTATAATCATTTTTGTCACTGACTTTTTCCATTGACCCAACGAATTATTTTTTTGTGCGAATAATATAATATGCTCAATAATATATTGGATTCATTAAAAAAACTAGTTAGTGATGACTAGCAGAAAACAGCGCTTTCATCTTTTCCTTTATTATATAAACAACAGATATTCAAAAAGCCTTTGACAGCGTCCCCAGAAATCAAATATGGAAAAGTCTACAACAAAGAGGAGTTGGATAAAAACTAAGAAATAACATTAAATGCATTTACGAAACAACCTGAAACCGGGTAAGGAAAGATAATGAAGAGTCCGATGATTTCATAACAAAAGAAGGATTAAGACAGGGAGGAGTACTTAGCCCGGCTATTCATAATAATAATGGATGATATTTTGAAAGAAGTGAAAACAAAAGTTAAACAAATTCAAATAGGTTATAGAAATTTGGAAGTAGTTGGAATATCTGAATGCGTTTTTGCCGACGATTTAGTATTGTTCGCTAAAAACGAAAAAGAGCTTAAACATAATTTAATAACATGGAAGCATATATTGAAACTACAAAACATGAATATAAATATGGAAAAGACAAGAATAATGGTGGTGGGACAAGAAGAAGAGCACCTTAATATAGAAATTGATGAAATGCCGATAAAGCAAGTGAAGAGTTTCAAATATCTGGGAGTAGATATACAAAACAATGGAAAACAGGAAGCAGAAGTGAACGAAAGAATAAGTGCAGCAGTTAAAGTATATTACTCATTAAATCGAAATTTCCTGGGAAGAAAAGAAATCACAACTAAAACCAAATTGAATGTGTACAAGTCAGTCTTTCGACCAATCCTTGTGCATGGTAGTGAAAGCTGGGTACTTACAAACTCACTCAAAAGCAGAATACAAGCAACAGAGATGAAGTATTTACGCAGGGTCAAAGGTGTCACCAGAAGAGATCGAATGCGGAATGAAATAATAAGGGAAAACCTAAACAAAGAACCAATACTAAAAACAATCGAAAAACAGCAGCTTAGATGGTTTGGGCACCTTTGTAGAATGGAAAACAGTAGACCAGCAAAAAGGATTTGGCAAGCTAGAGAAGTAAGCAAGAGAAAAAGAGGTCGCCCAAAGAAAACGTGGGATAACAAAATAGCCGAAATTTTAAGAGAAAAAGGAATTACATGGATAGAGGCGGCGAAAAAAGCTAGAAATAAAAAGGAATGGCGAGAGTTTGTCCACGAATAAGCGACACACCCAACACCCACAGCGGGTACAAACGGGTTTATGATTATATATATATAAACATCTTATTTTATGATACCACATAGATGACTGCAACGTGTAGTCTCTGTAATATGTAATATGGTTGCTATACAGGACACAAACGATTTTACCAGACAGATAAACCTCGTCAAGTACATACTAAATATATTCAAACTAAGAGCCGTTGCGCTAGATGAATAGAATTTACATATTATGTTACTCACTTTTCCTAATTTTTTAACTTTTTTTTTGTTTCAAACATGTTTGTGCTGAGTCCGAACCTCTTGTGTGTGACTATTGTAATATTCCTCAAATACAATAAAAATAAATAATAATAATAAATAATGATAAAATTAAAAAAACACAGTGTTATGAAATACCCTATCGAAGATTCCCAAGAATACTTTCTCCATTTGACCAGCAGACAACAAGAACATGAAGAGCACTGTTTATCGAATAGTTTCGTTAGATTAATGAACCCGTTAATTGAATTAATGAACTTTTTCATTGAATCAATAAATGCGTTCATTGTTTTAACGAATGATTGAGCCAAATAATAAATATGTTCTTTGGATCAATAAACCCGTTTACTCGGTTTATTGGATCAATGTATAATGTTACTTGAGCTCGGTTACCGAATTCGTTGAGCCAATGTTTCTTTTATTATGTACCTTTTTGGATCAGGAAGCCAGACATATTGTATGTCTATGAAAGGAAACGGGAACTGGACTTTTTGGAATCATTATAGATTGAAAGAGATTATATTATAATATATTTAATAATTATTTGTAAATGTAACCTTCTCATCTAATATTATAAATTGAAAATGTGAGTGAGGTTCATCTCAATATAACACTCATTCATCTCTACCTTGAGATGGTAGCGAAAACTATCGCTAGCAGAATATAAAAAATAGATCTTGGGGAATAATTGGTGGGCACTCTAAGTAGGCTGGACTGCACTGGACTGCACTCTAATAATAGACATGAACGGATCAAAACGTCTTAATCGGATCTGCCGCCTGAAACTGAATAACAATTGTTAGACTGCATACCTTTCAAGCACATGCTCTCATCAGTAATATGTGCCTTGGGTAAATGTTTGAGAATGACCACTTACAGGCCAATAAAAATATTCTCTGATTGCCAGGCTGCAATAAGGTCATGAGTTATGAATGAAGATATAGTCAATATTTTCACCAAAGATATTAAATAACTAAAATTTTACGTTGATGATAAAATTATGAGGTCTCAAAACAGGATTTTAAAACAAATTGGTATACAGTTCAATTTTACCGCCAATAAAATCGCTAGATTTCTGCTTAACTAGCTCTTTTTATATCATAACAATTACAGATGATGCCACATTTGGCGGAGCCAAATTTTTAATAGTGGACAGTCTTTTGATTGTACCTATTTGGTCTGTGCTCAGCTCAGCTCAGCTGTCTACGGAGAAGGCTGGAGAGAATAAAAAGTAGAAGCCAATAATTGTTCAGCGGGATCGAATATCAACTATTTTGATAGATTTGGTAGGCTATATTTTTTTGGAGCAAGAAGTTTTTCCATAACGGAGAGAGTCGTCTTTGGGATGGCATGTTTAGCAATGGTTGTTTCTGCGGCGCTCTTTGACATTTAGACAAAAAGAAATTTGTAGTATATAATATACAGTTATGGGCAAAAGGTTTGGCGGAAAGCAAGAATAAATAATTGACGACATTGAAGGTATGGTATGGAGTCTCAGCTGCAATCGCGGTTAAAGTGCAATACCAGAATTCCTTACTTGGGTATAATTAATGACTTATGGAAAAGTATAATTGAAAGGAAAATAACGTACCCCAAGCGACAAATTTTGACCACCTTTTTTTCCATGGATTGTTTATTTAACCTAATTATGCCGATCCAATGAAAAAGTCGACGAAGGTGATGAACACATGTTTCAGCTTCTGCAATTGATTTCGGACAAACTTTATACATTTCTTCGACACGTTTTACAGCCTAAGCTGCTTAACGGATTTCAAGATAAAGTGTCAATAACTATTACGATAAGGTAGAATATTTCAATGTGGCGCCCAAGGAAAATAATGTAGATAAGTTCAAGAATAAAAATTATGAAGTGAACTAAGTTTAAAAAACCAACTGCATTAACATTTTTATTAAAAAACCGAAAAACAAGTAATTGCAAACGAGGATTTGCTAATGCCTGAAGGCGTTACGTCTAAAAAGCTTTTTACTTTCACAAAAGCTTAAAAACTTTTTTATTTGCTTCAAAAAACAATTAAAACATGCATCATTCAATTTTGAATCGTTCTAAAGCAAATTGTTACCGTGACCTAACGTTCTGCACTATAAATAACCCCATCTTTTTTTAAATCAAACGTTCATTTGACCGTAAAAATCCTTTTGCTCTTCTCTATGGAAACCACGTGACGATAAATGACAGTTTTATCATATCAGGACTGGCTTTAAAAATAGTAAGTCAATAAAATGTTTGAAGTTAACTTTTCAACTGTAGCTGCAAGAAATTCTACTATTATGTATGCATGATAAGCTTTGAAATATCAACGGAAAGGTCCTAATTGGACAACATTTTTGTTAAAATTTAAATTCTAATCTTGACTATGCAGATAGAATAGTCATCATGACAGTCATTAGTGAAAACTGAATACATTACAAAGATTCCAAAGCAAACACTTAATTTGAAGTATTTACAGATGTGATCTGTCATAGAGACGCCATTACTATTGTAGCGTTATGGTGCGAGATTTAAATTGTATTTTCAGAACATGAATTTCTCTTTCGAATCCTTAATTTTTTCAAGAAATAACCTTTTTTGGATGCAGCTTATGCGTAGGTACACACTTCGTGGATCAGCTTTTCAAAATCAGTCATTATACTATTGATCCTAATATAAGTAAATAAAAAAAACTGTCCCTTTATAAATAATATTGAACCGTGCCTTTGTCAGAATCAGAATCGCAATCACCGCTGCTGCTTGAATCAGTTTCATCTAGAGAAATAATAACTGGATTGATTTCCAATAGCATATATTATCTGTTTTAACTTCCTTCTCAAAAAAGTTTTTGTCGACTTTGATAACATGGTCACACTTTTATCCGCTTGCACCCTACTGAGTGTTTTACACTGGTTGGGCGTGTGCTAATCGATATCACTTGTCTAGGACATCTAAATAATTGGAGATTGGCAGCTTTATCGAATAACGAGTAAGACAGTGGCGTACACAAATGTTTATATATAATCAAACCACATACATCACATAGTGTTGAGTGGTGAAGTGGTGAAGAGTTTACGTCCTCTATACATTACAAACAATTTTAGTCCATTCCATTTATTCATTGCCCTTCTTTTTGCTTCTAGCCATGTCTACCACCTGTCTCTAATAAATTATTTCCAATACATTTATCCTTCTCTGTTTTAGGTCTTCCTCTTTTTTTTGATTTCACCTATTTTTGACTCCCAAACTTTCCTCACTTGACTTGAATCTTCCATCCTTCGTTTCACTTCTCACCCTACTCAGATATTTCATCTCTGCAGCTTGCAATGCACTTATTTGTTCAAGTGTCCATGTTTCACAGCCATACGTCAATATGGGTTTATAAATTGCTTTGTAAACATTTAGTTTTGTGTTCCTTGAGACTTCTTTTTATTGATAAATCTACAATTCATACTTTAGTATGTTTTAAAAGCATTATTAATTCTTCAGTTGATTTCTGCATCTTGAAAACCTGTGTTTTCGATTTATGTTCCAAGATATTTGAATGTATTCAATGTTTCAATTTTCTGACCTACAATTTCTATGTTAGCTGTTTCACTACCATAACAACATAATTTTCCAAATTCATTTTCAAGCCGCACTCCTTTAGAGTATTCTTCCAGATGTAACCATTTTTTGTAGATCCTGAGTGTGTTCTGCCATAAGGACTACATCAACTGCATAGACTAGTCAGATATTGTAACTGCTTGCAAGTATATCCCACACATTTTTTTTAGATTTGATTGTGCACAACATCCATGAATATATTGAAGAGCAAGGGACTCAATCCACCTCTTTGACCTACTCCCTCTGAAGTTATAAAAGCCTCCAACCTCAAGTTTTTACTAATTACATAGTTTACATTATGCTCATACAAGCTCTTAATTGTATTTCTCATTTTAAATCTGTTTCCTTCCCTTTTTTCAAGCTTCTCCAAAATTTTCGCCCACGGAACTTTGTCAAACTGACGAATAGTTTTATCTATTAGTTGTGAGATCTTGCACGCTTTTTAAAATTCTGAAACAATACAAAGTAATACATCAAGGAGATTTTGAGATTCTGTTTCTATTTGACCAACGAAAATGTAACAGGAAAAAAAGTATTAAGTTAAAATAAAGTATTTAAATTGCAGTTCTTTTTTTATCTCTAGAAAAAATTAAATGCAACCAGTGATTCATGGTCCAAAAAAAAGATCGTGAGTGCACCATCGGTTTTTGCCTGACAAAATGTCACCCTCTGTACAATAGCACTACGATACGCCAGCGTCCAACAAATCATTTAAACATAAATTCCGAACTATATCGGAAGTCTGTTAAGTTTTCCAATTCCCCATCGAAGACAAAGACACTACTACAAACTGATAAGGTTTACTACTTATTGGAAATACAAACTTGGATGTTCGTATCCGATCTAGTTGCCTATTAATTTCGAAATTATTGTTTGCTCAAAGTTCTAACCAATTTAGGTATGTATTTCCTTCTCTGTATATATATTTTCTTTTTAAAAGGACATATTCGATTAATTTATAACATATTTAAATTAATTTTTTTCTGTAAAAAAATTCCTTCATCCCAGACAAAATCCATTAACATAAAATTTTGAATACAGCGTCTAAGCAGTCCTGAGACCACGACTAAAGAATACAATGTTCCCGGGTATATAGCTGAAACCAGACGGATTAGGCTAGATTATTTCCTTTCCTTCCGTAACTTGCGTTTCTTTATGTCCATAGAAAGAAGCGGCGGACAGTAAGTCCGAAGATTATAAAATAAATACTTATTTTGCAATTTTTGGAAAGCCATTATAGCTTTTTGTCCATTAATAGTATATTACGTAACGTGTGTGGTAAGGAGCATTTTACGCACGAATGGAAAAGTTACGCACGATGCCGCGTAGCGGCGAGTGCGTAATTCCGTGAGTACGTAAAATGCTCTACAACATGAATTACGTACTATACTTTACCTACGACCTACTTGTACTTGTATTTTTTATAAGCATAAGAAATAACAGTTACATAATTAGAGGTGCTTGGTAAACTCCATCTCTATTACTCTATTACCAATGAAACTCGCAATGAAAGAAGCACATTAAAGAACTAACGTTTAATCGTTATTAATATATTGTTGATAATCGAAAGTCCATTTTTCAATCATAATCAATACATATACATAGCCCTTGGGGCTTTTCATAGTTAAAATGGAGACGTCTATTGACAGTTGCTAAGATGTTGCTAGGGAGGCCGTGCGATTTACTTTACAGCTGTGCGTTTTTTTTACAGTACGTAATAGACGTCATTACATTGATACCGACTGTGTGTTATTGACTGATTACAGGGGGGGTCGTAGGTAAAGAGTTTAATGGTGTAGCATATAAATTTGTTTAACTCTATTTCCTGCTACACCTAGTATGGGTTTTGTTCAGTAATATAGTAGTTTACCCAACTAGTGCGGAACGTGATACTCTTCCGTACCAGCGGAGTTCGGCCAGCAATAGCGTGCGGAAAAGTCACTTTACGCACGTGTTAGATACACGATTTTTTCTGCTAGCATGCGGAAAATAACCCAAAAGTTAACATAAAGAAACATTCATTATTAAATACATATCAAGAAATTAATTTATTATTATTAGTTATTATTATATATTTGACATTAATTTGATTAGGTCAGAGCCATTAAAAAATTATTGAAACATACGTTTCTTTTTACTAAAAATTATAGCAGAGTTTCAATAATTTTCATAATTTTTCAGTCATTTGGTAAACTACAAACATACAAATATATATTTCAAATTCCAAATGTCAATATACTCAACAAAATTACTTTCCACACTAAAAAATGTGCAGAAAAGTGGATATTTCCGCACGCCAGTGCTAGTGGAAAAAATATTTATCGATTGATTGTGACGTGAATATATCCAACGTTTTCCAGATAAAACATCACCAAGAAACTCATCCAGCCATTTCCATTGACTTCTGGTCGCAGTAAGGTTTTTTGAAAATATATCGATATAGTAGTTTACCTAACTAGTGCGGAAAGTGATACTTTTCCGCACGCTATTGCATATGGCCGAACGACGCTTTAGCGAGTTCGGCCAGCAATCGCGTGCGGAAAAGTCACTTTACGCACGTGTTAGGTACACTATTTTTTCTACTAGCATGCGGATAAAAGCCCAAAAGTTAACATAAAGAAACATTTCCTATTAAAAACATCAACAAATTAATTATTATTATTTTACATTCATTTGATGAGGCTTATACCAGGGCCATTAAAAAATTATTGAAGCGTACGCGTTCCTCTTTATTGAAAATTATAGCAGAATTCTAATAAATTTCTTAATTTTTCAGTCATTTGGTAAACTTGGATATACAAAATACATATTTTGAATATTCAAATGTCAGTATATTCCTCAAATGTCAATAAATTTACTTTACGCACTAGTGCGGAAAAGTGACTCTTTCCGCACGCTTTTTAGTGCGGAAAAGATTCACTTTCCGCACGTTAGTAGAAAAAACCTGTGTTCTACGTTCTTCCTTCAAAGTGGGTGAAACTAAAATCAACGATACCCACATTTTATTAGGTCCAGTTTTAAAGTAAGATTAAAAGCGACTACAAACTACCCCACGATAGCCAAAATTACAGCGATCATTTGAAATTATTGAATAATGGAATTGACAGACAAAACTACAACGTAGGTAATAATTGCAATATCTGAAAATATATTTTTTTATCTCTACTTTTTCAACTATAATCAAATTTGGTTTTCGTAAATTTAAATAGATATTTTTTTGAATGGTCATTAAAATTTAATCTCTAGCTTTCTTGCAGGCGGGGCAGTAAGTACTTGGGATTAATGTGTCTAGGTAGTTCTATGGGTTAGTTAGTATTGACAAAAATATGTACCTAATTAAGTAAGTAGAATCAAATATAATTAAAATATCCAAAATATTATATTTATCTTATTTATATTGGTCCTTGACCGATTTCCCGAACATAAGCTCGGATTATTGAAAGTGTGGCAGGGATGAAATTTCAATATGTAAAAATGTATTAATGTAGAAAGTTACAATTACATCCAAATATGAAATTTTCACTTGAAAATGAAAAAATTTATGAATTAACTTTTTAGACCTAACGCTACCCAACCGACTCAAATCATCCAATGACACACGAATTATCAGCAAATCATTCGATGATACATAGAGCATTTACAATTACATTGCCCAATGTTAACTTTGTGAAAGAAATTAGAATTATTAAAGAAATTGCAATATCAAACGGTTACACTTACAACATGATTGACAAAATGTTAACTAGAAAAAATAGAAAAGAGCAATGGAATCAATTTCTCCTAAACAAATTTAAGCTATTTTTCGGCAACATTTCAAAAATAATTCTAAATATTGACAAGTCTACAATTGCCTTTCGTTCTTATAACAATGTTGGTTCGATTTTGTTGGATGCCAAAGAAACTTTTCACATAAGTCTGGAGTCTGTCTATAAACTTAACTGATCTAACTGTAATGCCATTTACAGAGGTCAGACTCAAAGAAATTAAGGAATAAGATATAGTGAACACCTCAGTTGCTATTGCTTCATTCTGACTATAACTTGATAAAATCAATAGCCATAAGTTACATACCACATTAAAAAAAGGAACCGAAAAATTCTTTGGAATGCGGGTTCGAAAGTGATAAGAATTGTAGCCAAAGACAAAAGTGTCTCTAAGCTTAAGTCAAAATGTTACGATATTCCAGAGAAGTTACAGCAATACATCCCTGTTCGAGATATTTATTGAGGCAAGAGTTTGAGGAAAGGACCATTGTCATATACTCCGACAAGTGGGCGGTCATGGAAGTAGTTAACTCCATGCATGCTGACCTTAGCGAGGATACCAGAGCATAGGCATTGGAGAAGAAGAAACAATCCCAAAAGGAGCACGATGTGATAAAAAAGCGTATTCGAGAATAATTCATTCACGAAAATAAGACAGAAATTAGACAGTTCATCGCCAAAACGCACGAAATATATACTACGTCAGAAGAGACCAACAACAAGCAGCTTAGTTGGGCCACCGTACACTAACTACCGACAAGTAAATTCATTTGCGTCGGAACGTTTGAAAATTTGGTACATCATTTCTCTGGCGCCTTACACGTCTGTTATCATAATTCTCAACACTTTTTCGATTTAAACTAGCCAGAACTCGCCAGACGATAGGAGGAGTAAGGAAATTTTCGGTAACCCGTAAATCGACGAAGTGAATTTACTTGTCGGTGGTTAGTGTACGGTGGTTGGGCTCCTAAAAAGGCACTGCAGATTCGACAAACACATGAACAACATCGGATTGGCAGGTAAAATCATATGCATATTGTTAAGATGAGGAGACTT
>CAJUYH010005186.1:7595-31753 GCA_910591685.1 Galerucella tenella
CGCAACTCTCTACGTGCTGTCCCGGAAAGATTCCTAGCTTTGTGCTTAGTTGCCTCGACTATAGTTAAATATTGTTCAAATGAAAGCTTTGACGTTACAAACTACTCCTGTCAGATCAATGATGGAAAAATTGTCATTAAGACATGATTTAGACCATAGATTTAGACTTCGTTTCTCGAGTTGTTGATGGTGCCACGGTAACTTTAAAACACGCGCGTGCTAAAAAGTTCGATTTAAACACGCTTTAAATAGGTAAAATGGTTCACCAATAAAAAAAAATTTCGATTTACGAATGCTGTCACCATACAAGCGTTTTACAAAGTTCCAAAAGAAGAAAAAAATTATAACATAACTTTTGTTCGGGGTGATATTTGTATCTATTCACCCCTAAATTCTTAGTTCTTCTCTTTTTTTATTCAAATTATTTTGTTTGCGATTTCACCAAATCCTTCATGGAACTAGCCATGAATAAATATATTATTTTATTGTAGCAGTATAGATTTAGGAATTCGTAACAATAGTTGCATGACTTTTGTTTGTATGAACCACGGGGCGCCCTTTAAATATTCGAGTTACTTTTTTATATGTATGTTTAAACTCGTTGACATTCTAACCACGGGGCGCCTCTCAAATTGACGATTTATTTTGTATATATTTTCACCCAATACTATTCGGTGATATTTTGGAAACTTGCTCGCTTTTTGTATTAGATTAAGATCCCCTAAAGGGACACATATGTTTTCAAGTACCTGCTCGTGTAGGAGACTATCTTTGTAAAACCAGTTACTATCCAAACATCTACCGGAACATCACTCTCGATGAAGCTTAAAGATATACATTCTTACAAGTACGTTTTATTCAAAAACACAAAACATTTTTTTTTATTTTAAAGAAGCTAGTGTTGATGTGTGTGCATTGTGCAGTAACACTAAACAACCTTTAAATTGTCACGAGAGTCGAGCGAAGTCAGCAAAAATACCTGCGCAGTTACCCACGCTACCCACAGGACATCACTATTGAAGATGTGGATATTACACAAGGAAATGAAGATGAAAAATCCAAAACAGCTAAAACAGTAACTCTAGGTAAAACAATTTATTTTATTTTAATGAAATTTTACTGATATTTCGGTTTATTTTAAAGTTTTGCCACAACAACATATCTATAAATATATTCAGTGATATGTTTTATTTAACTTTTTATTCATTTTCAGATCAAATTTTTATACTCACAAAATAGAGAGTAGGCTGGAGCGACTGGAAGTTGCTATCTTTAATAAAGAAATTGAATCTCCCAGAAGAAATAATAATTGTGAATCGGAAAATTACTTTAAAAACCCATCGGTAACGAATTTTGAGGATTTTAAGAGTTTCGAATTAAGAGTACCTTGAAAACGAGGAGAATATAAAAACAGTGGTCAATGGCCTATTTTATAAATTAATTGAATAAGGATCAGCTTTTTTCGTTTGCTTTTTTTTTAATAAACATGTTGAATTGCGGTATATATAAACTTGTAATTGTTAATAAATTTTACTTTATAAATATTTTTATATGAGTTTTCTGTCCGTTATCGGTGGAAAAATGTTTAAAAAAAGAGTTTAAACTCATAGATATATTTGAGTAAATTCTATGCATCTGAGCTAATTGTCCATTGCTCGTGGTTGGGACATAGAAATAACTTTAAAATGCGTGACTTGAAGTCAATTAAGTTAATTCAAGGTATTGTTTTACGGTATGATTTATTTAATATAATTAATATATACTCCTACATTTTAAGAGACATTGCTGAGACAATTTAATATAAAATGCACCGCCTTTGAACAAATCACCTCTGAGTGGATAAGGCTGAGTAAACAGAGACTTCAGCGGAAAAAGAAGGGTGAAACAGCAATCCTTCAAAACAAGGGATAGTGTCCCCTACTTCTAAGAGAGAGATTCTTCAATTATTGTTTTGTTTTTTAATTAGTTTTCTATTATTTTCTATATAACAATAGTATATTATATATGTTATCATTTAGTTTTTGAATATTTTTAGTTTGTTTTCCAATATTTTTGTAACAGATAGGTATTGTTTTGTTTGTAGTTTTTCTCATAATATTAATAAAATAAATGTACTTCTATGCATCCATTTGCTGTTTTCCTTATTCACTAAGTACATTCACCAGCTACTAAATATTCCAAATATATACAAATACCATTCACAATATATAAATATTAAGGTATTTTATTATGTTTAAAATATTCATAAGGGAGTATTGAATTACATTGTAACAATAGTTCCCTTTTTCCTTTGACCCTCATCGTTACCAAAAATATTGTATTTCATTTCATCATTTAATTTTTCAATACATTTTTTTTATCTATTTGAATTTTTTTCATAGATCCAATGAAATAAAATATTTTAGGTGTGGGGAGAGACAACAGAAAAAATAGATAACTGTTGTAACATCTATATTATGTAATATTTGTTACATAAATATTGTTACGAACTCACTAATTCCGAAGCCGGTCCTGTCGCAAACGATGAATGCGACGACCTTTCTAGAAATGTTCTTTCGCAGGTAATAACGAGACTATTCTCGAACAGCGTGGAAGGCGTACAATGGTTTGTCGCGAATGTTCTGGAGCTGCGGAGAGAGCTATATATATGCGGACTTCGAGTGAGTCGGGGAGTTGTTCAGTATACAGTGAATCGGTAAACAGTACCAGTATACAGTGAGTGAACAGAAGTGAATATAAATAGTGTTGAATATAAATTAGGACAATTATGTCGAGTGTAGATAAATTAATAGACATTAAGTAGTGTGTATATAAATTGAGATTATTATAGTGTGTAAGTGTTTCTTTAATAAATCGATAGTAATTAGCCATAGTTAGTGTATAATTTTATCCCACGTTAAAAAAACCGTTTAAATAAATAAGAAAAACATTACAATATTCTTTAGATATTATCTCATTTTTACATATATACATATTTGAGATGCAACATAATATACATAATAAATATGTAATAACAATATGTATTTTCTACATAATTATTGTTCTCTAGCTGTGCCGGCCTTTGTCAGTATTCAATACATAAATATTATCTAGTTGTGACTTCAGTTTTATATAACTGTGACTTTCATATTTCAAAAATTACATAGCATATATGTATTCAATATGTTCTTGTGTTTGCTGGGGGGCCGCAGGAAGGAGCTGCCGCCCCTTCCGCAGCCAGTGCATCCGCCATTTCGTTACCTTCAAAACCAGAGTGGGCCGGAATCCATTCCAGCCGCACTGCGTTCCGACTTGCAAGGCCAGCAAGTCGTTCTCGACATTCCTCGGCGAGCCCTGAGTTGATGGTATATCCACTCAGGGCTTTAATTGCTGCCTGACTGTCGGTTTATATGGTTATGCGTCGATCCACATAACCTCTGTCTAGGTTTATCTGCGCACATTCTAAGATAGCGTATATCTCGGCCTAATATGCAGATACACCATCACTCAATGGTACACAGATTTGTGTCCTTGGGTTCCTAGAGTAAATTCCAGCTCCTGCTCTATCACCGGAGCATAAGCCATCTGTGTACCAGACGGTCCTATGGGGCTGTGCATTCCTCTCTTTTCCCCAGGATTCTCTATCCTGGATCATAGCCCTGTATGGGGTTGCGAAGTAGTACTTGCGCAAGCATTCGTAAGCCGCTCGAGCCAGAACTGGAACATCTTCGAGGAGCCGCAGCTTTTTGACATGTCTGCACTCTTCCCCTCTTCGCACGTATCCCAGACGTTTCAAGCGCAGGAAAGCCCTCCCCGCCTCAGTCTCGATCACATGGTAAAGAGGCCGAAGACCAAGGATCACTTCCATCGCAACAGTTGGTGTAGTCCTCATGCAGCCAGTTGCCCCCAAACTGACCACCCTTTGAAGGCGTGTCAGTTGCAATCTAGCCGTGACCAAGGTTACCCTCGGCCACCACACCAGAGCCGCATATGTGAGCATAAGCAGCATGATCACTCTATAGAACCATATGATCGTTTTGGGGGTCAGTCCCCACCTCGGACCAATGGCTCTCCTACAGGCCCAATACGTGTTTGTCACCTTGCTTAGGCGACTATCAAGATGAGCCTTCCATGTCAGTGATTTATCAAGGATCACTCCTAGATAGTTCACCTGTTCAACCACCGGCAGTGGTACTCCATCAAGATGTAGACCCCCAGGTCTTATACCTCTCTTCTTGGTGAAAGCAACTATCTCAGCCTTGGCAGGATTTACTGCAAGTCCGTGTGTTCGTTGTACCCTATTCAGAGCCCTTTGCATGAGGTCCCTGAGAACGGTAAAGTGCCTTCCAACAACAAGGACAAAGATATCATCAGCATACCCAATCGTTAGAAGGCACTCACCGTTTAAAAGGGTTATTAGTTCGTCAATTACTAGGTTCCACAATGTGGGCGAGAGAATACCCCCTTGCGGACATCCTCTAGCGACGATCACTTTCGCCACATGGTCTTCCCATGTGGCCTCTACTGTACGGTTGCACAACATGGCCCCAAGCCAGTGAGTGTTCATTGGCTCTATACTATGATTTGCCGCAGCCCTACACATAGATCCTACAGGGGTGCTGTCAAACGCCCCTTGTATATCCAATAATGCTCCCAGAGCGATCATGCCATTTTCCAGCGCCTTCTCCACCTGGGTTACCAGTAGGTGTAAGGCACTTTCGGTTGACTTGCCACACCTGAAAGCATGTTGGTTGTTGTGCAAAGGATACCTAAGCCCAACCTTTTCCTTCATGTACCGATCAGCCACCAATCTCCAGTGTTTTTAGCACAAAGGATGTTAGGCTAATGGGTCTGAAGGATTTAGCCACTGTGTATGTAGTACGACCCAGCTTAGGTATGAAGATAACTCTCACCTGCCTCTACTGTTCAGAGACATACCTGCGTGCCAAACAGGCCCGAAAGATATGCACTAAAATTGTGCCAACGGCCTTCCCTGCCTTTGTTGAAGCAAAGCCGGGAAGATTTGGTCTTTCCCCGGAGACTTGTATGATCTGAACGTCCGTATTGCCCAAGTACACCGCTCGTATGTGACTATTTCTTTTGCTAGAAGATAGTCCTCTTTACACGGTCGTTGTATGCCAACATATCCCATGTCTGGACACTCCCGCTCGATTTCCTCACAACCGGGAAAGTGTGTCTAGATCCTGCAAGGTATCAACCGGGTTTTCGGTGAAAACCAGGGGCGCTGTGAGACGATTTCGTTAAGATTCGGCGTAGCCTTGACATTTGAGGTACCGAGACGATATCCTCACATGCCAGGCATCTCTCCGAGCCAACCTGACCGCACTCTTATACTCATTTCGTTTCTGGCGGTAATGCTCCCAATCCAGATCCGACTTTGTCTACCTGGCCCTATTAAATAGGCGCCGGATATGTTTCCGGAGCGAGTCCAGAGAGTTGTTCCTCCATTTGTGGCCCTTATCCTCCTTCCTAGTTTTTTCGGCGCAGTTTTCTTCATAAGACGAGACAATGTTCGAGCCAAGCTCCGCTATGGCCCAATCGATCTCATTATTATTGCCAAAATTCCTAGGGAAGCCGCCAAGCCTCCTTGCGAGATCCAGTTTATAGGACATTACCTGGCTTGTACAAATAGGTGTTGAACAATACAGCCAATGGATCAATTATTGTAGACCCTGACATTCTGATTATATGCATTCAATAATGCCATTTTCTTTTTCCACTAATTTTAACAACCCAAGCCATCAGTAATACAAACTGAGTATTTTTTCCTATCATTACTGGCTCACCCGACATTTTACTGATAAATGCCTCCAACCAAATTAGCTTATGTCACTCTGACGTTGAACACATCTGGTAAAAATTAGAGCAAAAAAAGAAATCCCAAAGTTTCAAGGATACCATACAATAGAAAACAAGACAAAAAATAATGAAGACCACTTTAAATAAAGACAACTCACAGAATATTTATGAAACTCACTTTACGGCATATGGAAAATACACTTCACCTAAAAGCCTCCTTCTCATAAAGTCGACTTTACTAACATATTATGACAAGCATTGACATAAAATGTCACTACTTCTTATCACCTGAACTTTTCTATTAATAAAATTCATTCCGATAGTTTTTTCAAACAAAATTCTATGATTTATTATATTATGATTCAGCAAAAAAAAACTCAGTTTTAGGCGATATAATTATTTTTAAAAATTACAATAAACATTTAAAATGAATATCATTCGCATTATACTAGTTCATCCAAACCAGGTCGTTGTTGATAAGTATATCTTTTTTGGCTATAGGTCCTTTGCTTATTTTCAGGATGTCTGAAATTTTTTTGGAATTTATTATGTCTCCTTTCCGTAATCATTGGCGGCGGTTGTATCTCCCCACATAACTGCTCTTCTATACTCTGGAAAGAGAACCGTTAAAAAATTCACAATATTAATAGTCTTTATTGCTCCTCAAGATAATACAGTTGGTTTCACGATAAGTATTGGCTAAAAGATTATAACAAAACCATTCACCCTTCATTTGTAAGACCCGAGAATGCCCATCATGATCATTTCTAGGTAATATATTTATACATAATATATGAAGCCCTATGAAGAATAAGTTCAAAATTCTGGAAATATAAGAAAATGACCCTTGCATCACAATAATATGGAAGCAGATAACAGAACACCGAACTAAAAATAGAATAGAATTGTACATTCAACTTAATTATTTGTATATCTCCCATACTATGCAAAATATAATTCAAGTTCGACCCTATAGCACATAATCTTTTACTTGATTATTTTCTACACAATGGGATTAAACTAGGTAGTTTATTTAAACATTACTTATACATTTATATATCAAGGATTTGATTGGTACAAAATACCACAATTTGTTTATAAACGAATTTCCCACTAGTTAGTTATTGATAACCCTGTAAAAATTGCAGATATTCTGAGGAGTACACAGATTGAGGCCACAGAAATAACTGCCGGGTACAGTACGACTAGTGGAGTAGGCAGATTGAGGCCACGAAATCGTACTGAACCTTATCTTCCCAAACTTTTATGTCTTGATAATGACTTCAAAGAAGCAGTCGAAACGTCAAGACAATTATTTTTCCTTATCTAGGTTAGTTTGTACTATGATAGTAAATTATTTTTATTGCTTTTCTATCCAAGGATAGATTATTCCATAGAACCGTTGTTGAGTCTAGTTATATCTGATGTTGTTTGAGTCAAGTTGAATGAGCCTATTTCAACAGGTTCTAGGATGCCTAGAGCCATCAATTGACAGTAGTTTCTCTAACCAGTTAAGGCACTGTCTGAAATCAAATTTGATTGTACCGGTTTCTAATCAGGTGTAGATTATAGGAGCCCAGAAAGAATCACCTGCTAGTAATGAGTTGAATATTACAGACTTCCATTCTAGTCTTCCAAGAGTTTACTTTGGAACACAAAAATAAATTCATAACAGCTCCAAAAGATTGTTTTATCTTAATATTTGACTATGTAGCCATTTCTCGGAACAACGAGGAAGCAACGAATTGGTCCTAAGTATATGTACTTATATTGACTACCTCAATCATTTTCTTGTTGAACAGAAAAATAGGACATTTTGAGAGTTGAAGGTTTTATAATTTTAGTTTTATTTGTATATAACATTAAACAAAATTACTATGGCAACATTCATGTAATATTTTTCCTTTTTTAAGACATCTATTTCTAGCTCGCACAAGATTACTAAATCAGCGGCATACATTGATGAAAGAATATCGAATTTACTGTCTGTGCTTACCCCTCTGACACCATTTAATTTGGAAAACATCTCAATATCAGATAATAACAAGGAGAAGAGAATGGCACGACCGACTATTCTTTAGAACAAAAATTTTTTAACTTTGACTATAAAGTTTGTGGTATCATAATACATACTTAAGCAGATACTTTACAGTTTTGACCATGACAAATTATGATTAACACCATCGAACGCCCTAAAAATACTACATACATACTTCTACCAATTTAACCGTAAATTAATAGAAAAACTGCATTCAAACAAAAAATATTGTCAATACAACCACTTTCTTTTTTAAATCCAACTTGGAACTATTAAATACTTTGATATACTATACTTACCATATCGGAAACATGGCCTTGTTTTTGTAGAAGCTGTTCAACTCTATTAAACTCCACTGCAAGCTCTGGATTATCGAGACCGAGCACAACTTGTTTAATTTTGTCCAAAATATCTCTGTTGAAGGTTTGCTTGTGATTACCAGGTGTGTCATCATTAAGAATGGCTTTCATTAATGGAATGGCATTCTCAACTCTACCTACCGCAGCTAAGCTCGCAGCCTTTAAAATATGAATATAGATGAGGGTCACAGAGAAAATTATATTATCATTATAGATCGGGAGATGGTTACATAAAATATTTGGTCATTACGGATCTAATTACGTCATGACAAATAGGAGACTGATTAACATAGCGCCACAATAAGCCCAGGAGGCTGAGGTGGTACCGGCGAAAGGACGGCTCCGAAGGGAAAAAAAAAACATAGCGCGTGGGCGGTAATCGAACGTGTCGGATAAATAACGAGTGTCGAACGATTCCATAAAAATTCTTGAATTTTCCGATAATTGATGAAAAAGAAAAAGGCGGTAGCGTAACGCCATACATCTCCGGTGTAACTTAGAGCCCGCCATACCGACGCGAATACATTAATTTAAAAAAAAACAATTCTACCCTTTATACCAGCCATATTTTTTCACGGCTAATCAGTTATTCACGAAAATCACCATGATATGCGTACTTTTTTTCGTTAAGCGATTTGCGCCACCCTAAAACTTTTTTCAACAATTCTCTGTTATTATTATTGTTCAGGTTTCCTATATTTTATTGTATATAATATGTACATATGCTAACTTTCAATTTTACAGTTTAATTGTTTTAACTAATTGCTTGGTCTAGAAGTGGGTAACACCTGTGAACGGTTTTAAGAGCTCAAGGGACAAGCAATGGTTGAATCGGGATGACTGTTTCTTAGCGGTCTAAGTGATCTCCTCAGGGATTCCATTTATTTCACTACTTCTGAGTGAATAAATTAAAGGAAACCTGCACATGTAATTTTAAGATTATTCAAGTATCTTGGTAATATTGTTCTGTTTTTGTCTTTACAAAGTTTATGTAAAATAAACGTTGAATGACTATGTGAGACAATATATTAATGAGAGTAAGAATGATTGCGACGAATGGTGCAAAAATTTGCTTATTGTTATTATGCAGCTCCAAATTCATATCATGGTTACAGGCCATTTGAACTATTGTATGGAAGACATATCAGATAGATAATGTCACTAATGAAATAAAT
The DNA here is from genome assembly GCA_910591685.1 of Galerucella tenella. Lineage (NCBI taxonomy): Eukaryota > Metazoa > Arthropoda > Insecta > Coleoptera > Chrysomelidae > Galerucella > Galerucella tenella. Next base: position 16,967 of record CAJUYH010005186.1, read on the forward strand.
CCATGTTATAACATTGATGCCTATCAAAATTAATGAAAATATAAACTTCAATTAGCTCATCAGAGGGCAGAGAAATATTTAGTTGAATATAAGTTGAGTAGACTAAGTAGAAACAATCAAATAAAGAATCCAATTAAGTTTAATGTGGGGTATTCAGGGTGAAATTCATAGTCAACACTTGAGGGCCACTCATACTTCGCTCATCCTTATTGTATGCAGAGAAACTTGACAGGAGAATAGTGAGGTTGAGTTTTAGTGTAACTTGAGTGAAATATGAGTACAAATTCCAGCTCCCTTAAGTGAAGATTTCTAACCTATAAACCACGTTTGTACCTTACACTGTCATTTCACGATATCGACATTTTGTTTGGTTGTTATTTGTCAGTTAGAAGTTCAAATTTTTCAAGGAAATTAGTATGATGGATGATTTTATTGATTTTTTAAACTATATACCTAAATGATGATAATGCTTACGTTTATCGTTTACCTAGGTTAGTAATCACATTGGTGTAGTAAAAAGCAAAACTATTAAATTAATTCATTTTTGAGACGAAACAATGCTCTCCACTTGAATTAAACTCGTGTGCCAGTGACACCCATGCCTTTTCTTTTCCAACTAAGATAGCACAATCAGTTTTCTTATTTTCTATAAAAGAATATTTACGAACCAGCTCACTTAAGGCTAGTTTTTCGCTAGATGATTAGAGTTTTCTTTTGTATTCTATTTTCCTAAGAAATAATGAACTTTAATGAAATAATATCTACTATAAAAATTTAAAATAAGAATCTAAAATTATCTGTTGAATAACTAGCTTGAAAAATAAACTTACGCAGCAAATAAGAAATATATATGAACAGTAAAGAACTAAACTGAGAATAAAATACTTGCAGAGGGCTAATACACGAACTAAATACAAATTCGAATGTTAATGCAATGCAACAGATGTAAGATGAACGTTGAGGGACATTTATAAATCACAATTGTTAACCAAACGCAAACAAAAGTTCCTAATAATAACATTGATGCCAAGCTTTCTTCACTCAAATTGAAGTATCACTTGAGTAATGACTATGGATATGAAAAATCGCCTCAAGCTAAACTCAAACTAAGTTGAGTTTTAGTATGAGCTACCCTCAAGTGTCGACTATGAATTTCACTCTTTTAGTTAAGAGGGAAAATGGAACCAAATTCGATTCTCAATACACAGGTCCATTTACAATCACAAGGGTGAGTGAGGTCAATTGTAAAATTAAATTAGATTCAGGTTTGATAAAGGAAAGGAGAAGGTGTGATCTCTTTTGGCGTTACATAAAAGCAAGAGGTAAATTAATTGAAATGTATTACCAAGTACAAACAATACGTTTTATTTACGTAAACATTAATTGTATCACGATCAGTTCAAGTTTACACGTTCGATAACGATATGTGATGGTTAAGGAACTTTATGTTTATACGTACTTGAACTAGGACATACATATTATATTTAGTTGGGAATGAGATGAAGATATGATTTATTCTGATTCCATTTATAATACCAATTCTAATGATTACTCTAATATAATCTACATAGTACCTCTTTTAATGATTGATATAAAGTAATATATCACCAGTAATGTTGAGATGTACGTATAGCTTTGTTAGTATTAATAAAACAATATACCAGTAACATCCTAGTTTCTCCCAGAGGACCAGGAGGTTCACATGCTTCAGTGGACGTCCCAACATCAGACTACCAAAAACCAACAAACGAAATTTTACAATAAATGTTCAAATTGTTCTCCATTAATCGTTAGACAAAGTCTGAACTGGGCATTACTTTCATCTCTAACATTCTGTAGCATAGCGGGTTTTATGTTCTGTATTTCTTGTCTAATTCGGTCTTGTGAAAAAAGTTCTAATAGGCTCAGATCAGGTGATCTAGTGGGCCATTCCACTGGTCCCATTCTTCCTATCCACACAGTTACTGCGAAATGTGGCGGTGCGCTATCCTGTTGAAACCAGATTCTCCGATCTAAGTTAGTGGGTATTTGAATATCAGCAAAAAGCTTAATCAGATCAGAGATTTTATTTTGGTTCATAAGATACTCGCAGAATCCAGTTCTTCGGTAAAAGTCGTCCTCAGCCAATTAATGGAGAAGACATACTTTATAAGAATGGTATTTTACCTTTTTAAAAATATTTGATACTGAAGACTTTCCAATACCAAAATCCCTAGATAAGCCTCGCACTGTAAAGTGTGGTTTTTCTACTGCCGACAAAATTATGTATTTTTGAATATTTTCATCAATTTTTGGTATACCTTGCTTTGCTACATCCCTCACATGTCCTAATTCTCCGTATTTTCGCTCTATTCTGCTTACAGATTGTAAAAAGGTACACGATCTGTTTGCATATCGTGGAAAAAACACATATGACATACCTCTTGTTGAGTCCGCATCTTATCAGGGTGTTTTTAATAGTTCAATAAAGTAGTTGTATAACAATATGTAATTTCATTTAATGTGTTTTACATGTATTCTTTATGTAAACATGAAATTTTTGCATTTTTACCCACCCTGTACCAATTTGAAGCAACATATTATAAATTTTTGGAATCAGCTCAGCAAGAAAAAAGGGAGGTTCCATTTAAAAAGTTGGTGATGGTTCACCCTGTATATTAGATTATAATTTGAACAAATAGTAGATTGAAATCAAAAATCGTTGATGTTTAAAAGTATGGCTACTAACCAATATAAATGCAAAATGTCTCTTGTTAGATCTGTTATCAGGTGGGGTAATTGTTTTGACAAGGAGTTAGTGAAATTTGAATGTATAGTTAAAAGTATGTTTTGGCCCATCCACTAAACAAACATTTACTAGGATAACCATTTATAAGTGAAGTGTAAGGGAACAGACAGTAATATTTACCTTTAAATTCCTCACAGTTGTATAGTTTTGATTCTTAGCACAAGTCAGAATTTCTAGGGCAATACCAGGATTCCCTTGATTATATGCAAGTGCTGCACAAAATGTTGTTGCTCTGCGCATTGGAAAATGACCTATATCTTTCAAATCTTGCCAAAGTTTCAGCGCGTAATCCAAACTTTCCTTGGTATTCTGAAAATTTAAGAAAATAGCAATTTTCATGTGTAGAATTATAGATAGATCGTCTATTTGTGATGAACCTTTGGTTGTGGGGAGCCAAATCATGAGCTTTCAGCGAATTTGTTCCAGCCTTCAAGTTCTAACCATATTTTTCATTATTGTTGTATTAAAATTACTATTATAAGTTCAGATAGTGGACTGCCTCTTCCATCAACGTCTACTGGTTTGTAGAAAAAGTATAGTGTTTCACTCGTCAAAAACATTTTTTGGAGCTCGTAACATTACTTGCTTCAAAAAATGTTACCTTCGTCACTGGTCAAAAAAATATACTACTTATTAGTTATTTCTTTCTCCTAATTTCAAATGGAACGTGATTTCTCAGTTTATTGAAACTGATGCAGAAAAAATGAATCAACACTTTGCATCAGTTGGGCATACATTAGCATCAAAAATAAAACAAACTACTGGAACGAAGTTCAAAGGAGAAGAAGTGGAACAGAGCATAACTTTAAAGAAAACTGACCTGACAGAAGTGAAGGAAATATTAAAAGATCTGAAAAACCACACTGCACCAGGAATGGATGGAATAACTAAGAAAGACATAGTAACACTCATAGACATCATAGGACCAAAATTAGTTCAACTAATAAATAATGTAATAGAAAATGGCTGTTTCCCAGAAGAGCTTAAATTATCCAAAATAATACCTGTATATAAAAAAGGTGAACATGACAATGTAAATAACTATAGACCAATATCACTGTTAAGCATATTTAGCAAACTAATAGAAAAAATAATAAAGAAAAGACTTGTAAATTTTATAGACACAACATTCAAATTTGATAAAAGTCAGTATGGATTTCAAAAACGGAGTAGCACACTTGGAGCAACGGTAGATTTACTGGATTACATCACAAGCGAGCTCAATGAGAACAGATATGTACTTACAGTGTTTATTGACTTACAAAAAGCATTTGACACTGTGGATATTGCATTACTGCTAGAAAAATTACAGAACATGGGATTTCGTAGAAAATGTCATGAACTACTAAACTCATATTCCACGGGAAGAAGGCAACAAACCTATGTCAATGGTGAAATGAGTGATGAAAAAAGTGTAGAAGTAGGAATAGCTCAAGGGTCAGTCTTGGGCCCACTTCAATACCTATTACATGTACAAAGTCTAAAATATGCAGGGCTAAGAGTAAAGTACTACAAATACTGCGATGATACAGTTCTTGTTTTCTCGGGAGTTAATGAAATCGAACTTGAACAAAACATAAACAGTGATCTTGAAAGATACTACCAGTGGTTGTGCTACAATAAGTTAACTATAAATTTGGAAAAGACTGTTTATATGGTGCTAAATCAAGTGGGAAAAAAACAGATAAATCCTAAAATAAAAATAAATGACTGTGTTCTCAAACAAGTTAAACAATATAAATACCTAGGCCTTATAATAACTGAAAATTTAACATGGAATGCCCATACAGACAGTATCATAAAAAAAGTAGCCCCAATGCTGGGGGCAATACGACGATGCAACCATATGCTAAGCAAAAATGCTAGATATCTACTATATAATAGCTTTATTGAACCCCATATAAGATATCTTATACCATGCTATGGAAATGCTAGTGCTCAAGTGATAAACAAACTACACAGACTACAAAATAAAGCAATAAAAACCATATTTGCAAAGAACTATAATACATCAAGTGACACTTTATATAAAGAATACCCATTTCTCAAACTAGATAAACTAAGAAACTTTGAACAAACTAAACTTATATATAAAATACAGAATAACCTAATTAAAACCAATGTGCAACTAAAACAAAATAAAGACTATCATAATTATAACCTACGAACTAAAGAAAGACTCAGAAATAACTTTGCAAGGACAAAAAAAGGACAGGACTCTCCTATTTATCGAAGTATATGTACATATAATGCTGTACCAGAGACAGTTTTTAAAGGATGTGAGAAAGTTGTGTACCATAGCCTCAAGAAATTTTTCAAGGATCAGAGACAATAATTGATTGATTAGTATTGTAAAAACCTAACTCATATATATTTCTTTTTATTATTGAATCTGTTAGTATACATTAAAAACTAAGGCCTCGGTACCAGATTTATTGTAATCTGATTAGAGGTCAGAAATAAATGTTTCTTAAAAAAAAAAAAAAAAAAAAAAAAATAAGATCTCATTTCTAAACAATTTGTTCATAAAAAATAAATTTCCCGTCAATTTAATAATAATTTCAATTTGCTATTTAAGTATTGTTTTTTAACCATTTTCATTTAATCAGACTTTTTTGATTATACAGGGTGTTTCATTGGGAAAGGACCTAACTTTAACTGTAGATGGGGATCACTTTGGTGCTTCCAAAAACCTATATTCAATGTATCTTCTGCACTTTATAGCCAGGATACAGGGTGTTTTATTTCTTTCGAACCTCATAACTTCCGAGTTACTCAGTAGATTATTTTGAAATTTGGTACACGTAATAACCATTACCTAGAAACTCCATCAAAATCATCTCCAAAAAGATAATGCCAGTCCGGCTTAACAAAAAATTTCAAAACTCATCTTTCCTAAAAACAACACACTGTATATGGATTTTTTTTAAATTGCTTTTTATAATTGGAAAGAGTATAAAAAAATCGAATCTATTAATTTCCCTTTTATTTCTCCGCAGACAATTTTACTACCAAAAATGTACCTACTGTCAAAGTTATAATTTATGCATATTTTGGGAGTTAACAATCAATGGTATAGGTATTTTAGCTTGAAATGAAATCTATTCAATGCATCCATAGAAGCATCCAAAAAATTCAATTGAGTTATGTTTACGAGTACAGACCACTAAAAAATGTGATTACAGTGCCATACTTAGGACATACTCATTCAATATGTTTCGAATATTTCGAACACCCTGTATAAGGATATGTATCTGCAAACCATGCACTTCTACATTCAGAATAACAAGAGTAAAATACGAGAAATAAATTTATACTTCAAAAAAACGGAGATTATTTTAAATTTCATTAATTGACATGAAAAGAAAACAAGAAATTCTAACATTGTCCAAGCGAAGCAAGTCTAACCTAGAAAAATTGCTCAAAATGACCTCCATTCTGCTGTATGCACTTTCTTGTCATTTTTGTAATATTGCGAACGGACCTTCTCCTTCTGATCACATCTGATCTTCTGATCCTTATACAGGATGTTCGAAATATTCGAAACATATTGAATCAGTATGTCCCTCGGTATGTTCTAAGTACGGCCCTGTAATCACATTTTTCAGTTGTCTGTACTCGTGAACATACAAACTCAATTGAATGCCTAGGATGCTTCTCTAGATGTATTAAATATATTTTATCGCCAACCGTCAGTAAAACCGTCAATTATCAGATTGATTTCCGGAAGTAAACAAACAGTTTGTTTACGTATGCGTCTGGTAAAGTGACATATGCGTCTGGTAAAGTGACATATGGGTCTGGTAAAGTGACATATGCGTCTGGTAAAGTATTTTGACTTTGATATCACTCGAAAATCATCATCTGACAGTGTCACGCTTCTCCCTATAACGGCTCGATAATAGTTTACTGGCGATTTATTTATAACAAATTATTGTTGGAACTCCTTTGACTCCAGGAATAAACTTTTATAATGCTTCAGGGTGTACCTTCAATTTAAATATAACAAAAAATAAGTAGATTTGTTCTATATGTGCTGTTTACTTTTTCATAATAAAATGCTATGAAATATACCTCAGTTTTTTATATTCTGAATTCTGAGCAGTTGGCGATAAAATTTTGTATGCACCACTATTATTTCAAGTTAGAAAATAAAAAAAACCTCTCCGATACGATTGTTAACCCCCAAAACGTGCATAAACTATAACTTTGACGGTACATTTTGGGTAGTAAAATTGTCTGCGGAGAAATAAAAAGGGAATTAATAAATTCGATTTTTTATACTCTTTCCAAGATATATATTTCAATATATATACAGGGTGTTGATTTAAGGAGATCTAATGGTTATTACTTGTACCAAATTTCAAAATAAGCTACAGGATAACTCAGAAGTTATGAGGTTCGAAAGAAATAGGATAAATTTATAAAACACCCTGTATCTTGGTTATAAAGTGCAGAAGACACATTAGATATAGGTTTTTGGAAGCACCAAAGTGATCCCCATCTACAGTTAAAGTTAGGCCCTTTCCGAATGAAACACCCTGTATATTATTATATAAGTAAATTCACCTTTATGAATTATTTAAAAGTGCATTTATAATTCATCATAAGTTTTTATCCAGGTTTTCTTATGATTTATAATTTGAATAGTTGTTAATCGATACACATTTCAATACACAAAATCACAAAACTGAGTATACATATTTCAAAAACTTAAATATTCATACACAAAAAAACTATCAAGAAACGCGTTTTATTAACAACATTTCGAATATAAGCGAGAGAAAAAAAAAACGCGCTATCCCAATAAAAACCGTTCCTGGAACGTGCACTTCACTGGATTCCATTTCTAGTAGACTATCATATCGTTGGAATGTCATAAAATGAAATATTTCATTTCACATTTTGCCAGAGATATGATCTACTATGAATGGACCTTAATAAAAATTTGATAACAAAATTTTGCAGTCTTAAACTTCAAAATATTTTTTGATTGTCTAGTTGTCAAATTTTTTCTGTTGTGTCAGTTAGGGATAAAAATTAATTTCTACTCATTTTTTCTTGACAACGGTAGCTGGAACGCTAACGAAACGTTGAAATAAAGAATTTAAAAATATTGTGGTTTAATTTCCCACGAAATTAAAAAAAAAATGAATAATATACCACAAGGAACATACAGAAGATATGCATTTATAATGTGGCAAGAAAAGGGAACAAATTGATCACTACTATGTGCACAAGCTCAAAGTATGTGGGGGGGTCGCAGTACAGACAGAGGTAGGCTCAGACTGCAATACAGATACACTAGATTGAATGAGTTCTGCATCTCTTTGTAATTTCTCACTTAATGGTTAAATGAGACAAAATAATCAATGTCAAAATCAGTGATTGAAAAAAAACAAGTATAGGTCTGCATATCTTAGATTTCAAAGATAATTAATTTTTCTGGTGGGTGCTTTCTGGTAATGGTGCCAGACAATAAAAAAAAGTATAGAACTGGTTGCTAATAAAAAGTGATCAAATGATTTAAAAAAAAGCCAACCCGTACAACACTTTCCTTAAACCTGCACGGAGAGAACATAAAGCAGTGCCATGAAATAAGATACCTAGGCTTAATATTCGATGAGACATTAAGCTGGAAACTTCACATCAGGCAACTAGTTATATCATGTCAACAGGGATTAAACCTACTAAAATGTCTAGCGAACAAGCGCTGGGGTGCAGATGGAAATATTTTACTTTTATTATACAAGGCATTAGTACGCTCAAAAATGGACTACGGTTGTATTGCATATTCTTCCGCAGTGCCCTCTGTATTAAAACCACTAGATATTATTCATAACAACGCTCTCCGTATAGTATCTGGTGCTTTTCGGACAACCCCTATAGATAGTCTTCAATGGGAAGTCGGGGAACCTTCACTTACTCAAAGAAGACAAGTAATCAGCCTGTCATATGCAGCAAAAAGACGTTCCATTAAGTCCAACATTCCAGATTTTGTATACTCCCTATCTTCTCACGAGAACACTAAAACCCACCTACCATTCCATTTAAGAATACAACACATTATAAATAAGTCACAAATTACCTTTCCTCAAGTTTATCAGACCAACTTTGAAGCTTCGCCCCCATGGACAACTCCATTGCCTAATTTAAACCGGCAACTACTTGTATATAATAAGCAAGACACAAATCCTCAGGTTATTATAAACCACTACCATTAGATAATTTCCCTTTATCCCCCGGATTCTACCCTGATCTTCACAGATGCATCAAAAACAAATTCTGGAGTGGGAGGCGCAGTCGTTGTACCAGAAAGAGTGGAAACATTTAAATTATCGTCAGAATCGTCAGTAATGACAGGTGAACTTTATGCTCTGCATGAAGCTCTTACTTATATAAATAGTAAGGAATCAAAGAATGTTATAGTAGTAACTGACTCTGACAACTCATTACACCTGCTATCCAAAATATATGTTCAACATCCAATAGTCAAGTTAATTAAAAATCAGTTGCACCAATTAACCGACAAAAATATCACATTCCTATGGGTTCCGTCACATATAGGCATAACAGGAAATGAAACAGCTGATAAACATGCCAGGAAAGCAGCATCTGATTCAAACATAAAATCAATCTTAAAGCCACTAGCGAACGATTTAAAAATTCATTATAAGCAAGAGTGGATTAAAAAATGGACCTCAGATTGGAAACAGAAGCCTTCAAAGTTGAAAGAAATCAAACCAAATTTTGCACCATGGAATAACAACCCGCCCAGTCGCTTCTCCCAAATGATCATGACAAGAATTAGACTAGGCCATACTAGACTTACCCACGGACATCTGATCTCCAAGGATCCACCACCAGAATGTGACTTATGTGAAGAGTTGATAACCGTCAAGCACATATTAGTGGAGTGCCCTATGTATAGTGAAGAACGAACATTGTTCAACATACCGAATAATTTAAATGAAGTGTTCAGCACGTGCACCACAGAAAATATTTTAAATTATTTGAAGTGTTTGAAAATTATTCACCAATTGTAATTTCTAAATGTACATTGGCCGCTAATAGCCTACATGGCTGATGCGGTTTCTCTTTAAATAAAAAAAAAAAAATGATTTAAAAATGTACTTACTAGCTTATAGCATGCTGCTAGTGCCAAAACTACAACATTTCTTGGATACCTCATACCTTCCAATTGTTTTTGTTTTATAAAATCAACACAATCCAGTAATTGTTGGTATTGCTGGTTTTCGAACAAAAGATCCAATAAAATTTGGTATGATATTATTTGATCAAAAAATCCTGAAAGTTCATCTGATTTGAAGCACTAAAATATTCAAATAAAGTTAGATTCATAATTTGAGCATCAACTCATACATTTTCAATCCTCATATAAGCAGTTTATCTAAATATTTGTTCAATCATTAGTGCGAGAAAGTATTATTTACTAAATTTGAAAAAATTTGCATTCAGTCATGCATATCAACATTATATATTATAGCTATTCATTATTTTCAACCTCATAAATACATGAAATATCAAATTCAATTCCATTTTGGTAAAGGGGTTATAATAGTTATTTATGTACCAAGGGTATAAATAGGATATACACATCTGTTTATGCCCGCGGTACATACAAACTTATGTCATACTAGTTCGTTATTGGAATCCAATCTCAATACAAATCAATATTTTAAGAAATCCGGTTTGAATTAATAACATTTCCATTTTATCATAGTAGACTCTATCGTTGCTAGGTGAATGTTGACAAACGTAAATATCATAAAATCACAATAATTTTTATATGTGTCAAAGTTAGGAGTCAAAATTAACAAAGATTTTGGAATTCCTGACAAAATTATTGAAAAAGCAAAGGAAGCAACTGAAAATCTGTTGCCAAAAAAGCCTAAAGAAGCTTACGACATGGAATACAAAAAATTATTAAATTGGATGCAAGAAAACTACATAAAAAATGTTAATGAAACTGTATTGCTTGGATACTTTGGCGATCTCTTTATGCCCGCACGGGTATAAAGTACGACATGAGATAGTCGGTAACTAGGCAATGTAAACACAATAATGAACTAGTATGACATAAAATTATAAGTATAATTACTTACTTCCAAAGCTAATTCTGGTTCATTCTTATGATGAAAGAGGCGCATAACAACTGGACCAAAAACAAAACTTCCAAAACGCAGCTCTTTATTTTGTTTGTTAAATCTAGAAAAAAAGACTCATTGGTCTGAAAGAACCACTAGTGTTTGGGACTTTTCTTAGAAACTAATTAAAAGAAAGGAGCTACAATATACGTTATGGGTCTTAGTGAATGTCACCCCAGTATACATACATACATGGTTTTTAAAAAATTTAGCAACTAACTTTTTGATCATTTGTATTACTAGTTCAAGGTCTTTCTCATCTGATGTGAGGTGTATCATATTTTTCAAATCTTCTGTAAATACCATTTGCTTGCCCTCCTGTACATTAATTTCTAACATCTTTTGTTTGAATTTATCACTAACATTTTCCATTTGTGTTCGAGTAATTTCACATTGTTGTAAAAATGTATCAATTCCTAACGTTGTTTTTGAATAAAGGTGTCTTATATCTACAGTTTACAATAAAAATAAATTTTAGTAGGGTTCATGTTTTAGGTTACATAAGTAATACTTACTTTGTCTAGTAATTGCTAGACTTAGATAATTATTGGTATAAGATGATTTTAAAAGTGCACTTTGGGCTCCTTTAAAAACAGCAGATATTATTTTTCCAGTAATCATTTTGACATATATTTTGATTTAAATTAATTTGGAGCTTGCTGTTTGAAAAGCTAACCTCAACTTAGGGATGGCGATCTGAGATCGATTAATCGAAGAATCGATTTTTGGAGCCTGTATCGATTCAGTGAATCGATATTTCACCCTTGAAAATCGACATTCGATTTTATTTTATTTTTTGGTATAATTAACTTTGTTAATCAATACATTTATACATCAATACATGTTTTATACCTGATCTGATGTTTTGATATGGTAATAAAAATATTTTTTATCATCGAATTACCTGATTTTTCTGATAAGAGATCGTTAAATTATAATACGTATCTTGTTTTTAATAAAATATATTCATATTACATCATAAACAAAAACTTGAGAAAAAGATCGATTTTTCAGAAATCGATCTTATTGGCCTCGATTTTTTGGTGGATCGATTCATTAGGTCACGATTCGAATCGATTTAAAAATCGATGTTTTTCGGAAAGAATCGCCATCCCTAAACTCAACTAGGTCTTCTTCTTTCTTCTTTCTTTTTGAAGCTACTGTGGATAGTGGGGAACAATCTTGGTGTGCGTCATCGGTTGTTAATAGGGCATGTCCACGACAGATGACATTGACAATACTTGGGTGGTAAAACAATAAACAATAGACATGATGAAAAATTATCAAACAACAAACAACTATTATATATTATTGAATATGCAAGCTCAACAATTAAAATAACTTTAAGGCCGAGTTGTACGAAACAACGTTCATCAGTAGATCAACTGAACTGTTAGTCACAGGTGATCTCAGTTCAAAAGAGAGCGCGTTGTTCCAGCTCATATTGACTTTAGTTCAACTGATCGGCGATGATGTGATTTTTTTCTAATGTTGGTAGTTCTATAAATAGAGAATAAGTTATCCGTGGCATGTATTTTACTGAATTATGGCCCTCTATGGGCTTATTCGTGGCGGTTCTGTGTTTCGTGATTCTATAAAATAACTTCTTTCTTCTTTTGCTTGTCTCTGTTGTCTTGTCATAAACTTGGTTAGCTTATAAAAGTGGTGAACATGGGGGACGCCAAAAAATATACAAGAACTACAAATTTCTCTGCCAGAGAAGAAAATGTATTGTTAAGATTGGTGAAGAAATATAAGGATTCAATTGAAAATAAAAAAACACATACAAACACTAACAAAATAAAAGGCGATGCTTGGATTAACCTAGGGAAATAATATAACGGTATATGTGCAGAATATCACAGAAATGTTAAAACTCAGAAACAAGTATGAAAATATAAAAAAAAGAACCTATTTCTATAGGTTTCTGCATAGGGCCCACCAGGACTTTGTATTTTGATGTGTGTGTGCAATCTATGGCCCCAATGCACTTTGGAAATCTTGCAATATCGTAAAAATCTTGCCTTGTTGCAGTGATTTATTCTTCATCATTGGGCATATTATTAAAATTATGCTTTAAAGAAGCTATAGCTCTGGTAACTTGCAGTAGATTTATCTACACCACAAAAGTCGCCTGTAACTTGCAAAAAACATCCTGTTGCCAAAAACCTTAATGTTAAAAATACCATATCTTCAGGGGATACAGCATGATTTCTGAAATAACATTGCAGTAAGAATACAACAAATAAATGATAGTTTCAGTTTTAAAATAATCAGGATGCTTACCTATTTGTCTTAGAAATAATATTTTCTCCAATCTCATCAATTACAATTGGTACAGCTTGTTTTGATAACCGAAATCGGAATTTAAAATACCGATCATTACACTTAGTATAATGATTTTGAGCGTTCCCTATAGGTCTGTCTCAATCTCGGATTTTCTATGTTATCAATTAACTCCAAAAAATCTTCATCATCAGTTAATTCTCCCAAAAAATCCATTTTATTATATAAATATATTAGGATGATGTCAAAAAAATGAAGGATCAAGCTTGAACCACCTTTGAACCGACAAAGTATTAGCGTTCAATTGATCTTGTTTATGAACTGTCGATCAGCAGTGAACGAGGTTGGTACAACTTAATTTTGTCATTAAACCACAGTCAACATTGAACTGTTGGTGAACTTGAAATGTACAACTGGCCCTAAAAGTACACTGAAGCAAAATCAACTGAAATCAAACACGATCTACCATTATAAATCAGCATAACCTCACTATTAAGTACCACGTGTTCTGAACGCTTTGTTTATTGTTTTACAGTTTTACCACCTAAGTCTTGTCAAAATAGTTTGTGACGTCACGTGGACATGCCCTATTTCCTTCTAGACATTACGTAAGAAGAAATGGAAAAAAGGCAGGTCTGTGATTAATCCTAATCAAAATACATAGAACTCTATACTACGTAGTATAGAGTTCTATGTCAAAATATCACAATAATGAACCGTTTGAATATGGTTTGAATGTACATATTACAAACGTCAACCCTAATCTTTGACTTACAAAAATTTGATTGGTTGATGTTTATATTACGTGCAAGCTCAACCTATCAATCGAGAGCTTAAAATACTATGAAGGCGTTACTTTCGTAGCGGCAATGTGTCTTACCACAGAGTACACCATCCAACAAGAGACGAAAGCTTTGTCGGTTCCTTTGAAGTTGGACTTAAACGGAAATACGTCTAGACTGACAGATATACTACTTGATACCACAGAGTACACCATCTAACTAAGGCAGTGACAACCAAACCACAGAGTACTGAGTAACTGACGGGAACGAACGAACGGAAGTGTCGACCATGTGTCGACTTGACATTGACATATAAGGTGTGTTCTTTTTGACTGAGATCTCATTTAATCTCAGCTCACATTGGTAATGTGCAAGGATGATGATAAGAATGATGGAGAATATGTTTAGGTACGCACCTTATAGATATTATAACATGACAAATTAATACATGTGAAATTTTAATAAGTTGTTTTTTAAGTGTAATTTTCAATAAGCAATAAAAAAAATGATTACTATGTTAAATTATGTTCCACTTACCCTATTTCTTGCTAAAGTCATGATCAGTTTTTCAGGTTTCTTCCATTATTATTATTTGGTTTTAAATGAAACTAACTGTTTTTAAATGACTCCACAATATATTTGTAAAAATCTGTAAATTGCAAGTAAATTGACAATTGTTTCGATATAAATATCATCATCAGAATGACAGAAGTTACTTTTGACATGATGTATACTTGATATATATATTTGGCTAGTCCAAATA
>CAJUYH010005187.1:0-24155 GCA_910591685.1 Galerucella tenella
ATTTTGCGATCTCGCTGCATTTGCTTGTTCAAATAACTTCCATCGTTATATGTCTTAACTTATTTATTTATTTCGGAATGTTGTTGGTTCAGCTGCATGAATTTCAGTTGGTTATCATATGTGTATTTCAAATGCGTCGTTTCCTATTTTTTGGTTGATATGAATATTAATCATTTGTTAGTAATGCGGTTTTTATGCTTATGCATTGAGTAGTTATCAATTATGGTTGAATATCTGAGCTATCACAGTTACTTGTGTTGTTTATATAATTGAATTTACTTAGCGCTATAAATGCATGCGTGAGTCAATTCATGTATTGGTGTTAATCATTAATTTATTAATTGAACATAAATTCGTGCGTTCATTGATTGTTACTTCTCATTGACAGTTATCATCATCGATTACTTATAATTACTATTACTTATTTATGTAATTCTTCAATTAATTTAGTATATATAAGTTCGTTCGATGTTTCAAGTTTATAATATATATAGATATACATTGGTCGCGTCCCTTGATGTTACATGTTCTGTGGAAACATTGTATATGTTGTTACGCCCTGGCTGTGTAAGGTGGTTGAATCCGCAACAGGATTGCGTAAAAAATACAAGATCAATTTGAATTTATTTGTTGAGTTCCGAAAAGGTATAGGGATCGTTGCCGGTCACTACTGAACGTAGCTGAGATACTGGAGTGTAGGAAATGAGTAATTGGTTTTCAGATCGACGAGCGAATGATTTTATTTTAACAATTATTTTCTTCATTCAACGAGGTTGATGACGTAGAGACAATACAATATGTTTCACTATTCTATTATTTATTTATTACGTAGCACCGTAGTTTGATGATAACTTCGATAAGAGTTTATATGAGAACTTGATTTTTAGTTTTGTCAAAGAAAATACACGTCGACGGAAGGTCTGGATTGGCAATAACGTAGAATATAGTTTCTAGAGACTGGAACTGATAATGCACGTAGAATATAGCCGTCTGAAGCGCGCACTGATAATCAACTAATGACTGTAATGATTATAATGACCGTAATGAACCGTAATGAATGTAATGAATGAAATGAACGTTCGTGTTCTTTAAGCACGAGTTTAAATACTATTTTGGGATGGGGATTTTGCATTGGCAACCCTCGGAGTCCGCGTGGACTTATTTTTATTGGTTATATTTATTTCTTGCCAGGATTTGATTTGTCAACTCTGAAGTTTTGGATGGTGATTGGTGGGCGACAATTATGTGGTAGGGCTTCTCGGCGCTGGTGCGCAAATTGCAGCCACCAACACTGTCAGGCCGTATGCCGCCATCGTTCTCACTAATTCCTCGCTAAAAATGTTGTACCTTCCAGGACTGAGCAACCCCCATTGTGCCTGTGCCCAAATTGTTGGGCCAGGCTTTTCTTTCTATGCAATCTCCCATTACTTCCAGTACAAAGACCCCATCGAGACTCATCTTCGCCACTTGGACCGAGTTCTTCAAGCACTCCGCCATGAGCACGTTCTCATAGGAATGGACGCAAACGCCAAGTCGACCCTCTGGGGTCCCACCACTGATGACCGCGGAAAAAAATTAGAGGACCTCATCAGCACCCACAGACTCAACGTCGAGAATCGATCGGAACTAGGCCCGACCTTCGAGGCGCATCCCGGGTCGACGTACATAGATGCGACGCTGACTTCGGATGCGATCTCGAACAAAAGAACGCGCTGGGCGATCCGCCGTGACTGGGTACAATGCAGTGACCATTATGCCATTGAGATTCAGTTTGGGACTCCCGAGGCTGACACCAAGAGACCTCGTAAAACTGCGACAGCGACCGGACGGTTCAACACCAAGAAGGCCAACTGGGCGTGGTTCGACGAGGTTCTGGGTGAACTCATATGATCACAGCTCGATGTTCTATCGCTGGACTCGATGGAGGATGCCGAGTCATTTGCACAAAATCTAAGCAAAGCCCTCGTGGCTGCATCATTAAATGCGATACCACGCAAAACGCAATTTAGAAAGTCCAACCCATGGTGGACCAAGGAACTTATGACGGAAAAACGCGTTGTCTATCGTCTCCGTTCTAGGTACCAAAAAGAACGACGTTCCAGAAATCACGACCTGACGACACTCCAGGACAGGAAACGTGCCTACAAGGTAGCACTTAGGAAATACTCCCGAAACATCTGCAAAACGCGATTGGCTAGTTGGGGAAAGTTTGTCTCCACCCACGGCAACAACAAGTCATAGGGTTTCGTTCACAAATCCAACGCCGACAAACTGCAGACCGAGACAGTACTGAGTTCGCTCAAAACAGAAAACGGACAGACAAAAGACCTTACGGAAACCGCAACATATCTACTGAACGCACATGTACCAGACGACGAAGTAGACTCTGACACACCGGAACAAACAGACATTCGGAAGAGCTCTAGAATCTCCCCGCCTACTGAAGACACACAAGACTTCACTGTCGATGAAATTCAATTATGTCTTCGATCAATGAAGAACAAAGCACCAGGACCAGACCTCATTGAAGTGCAAGTCCTCAAGAGAGGTTGTGCCTTGAATCCAACAATGTTTGTCGATCTTTTCAATTCTTGTCTCCGCTTCGGTGTTTTTCCAGCAGACTGGAAGGAGGGTTCAGTCAGAATGCTCCTGAAAGGCAAGGGGAAAAATCTCGCTGGCCCCAAATCATATCGCCCTATATTCTCTCTGTTGTAGGAAAACTCTCCGAGAAGCTAATCATACAAAGATTAGTCTCAACTGTGATGGCCGAAGGTAAAATCTCCGATCGGCAGTTCGAGTTCACCCCGACTAAGTCGTTAGAGGACGCAATAGTCGAAATGAGGAAAATGGTGAGCATGTCCGAGAAACATCTCGTTATTGGCCTTCTCTTCGATATGTCTGGTGCATTTGATAATGTATGGTGGCCTCTCGTGCTACAAGGTATGAAAGAGCGTGAATGTCCGAGGAACGTGTTCAACGTTCTCAATAGTTACTTTAGTAATAGCCTCGAGTGGGGTTTTAATAGTGTTTCGAAGCAGGCGACCAGAGGATGCCCGCAAGGGTCCGTACTGGGGCCAACCTGCTGGAATTTGATGTTCGATGATCTTCTCAAGAAGTTGGAAGCTAAAATAGGCAAGCAGTTCGTTGCCTATGCTGATGACTTGCTCGTTCTTATAGAAGGAATTTCACGTCTCGATCTTCAACAAAAGGGACAGGAGGTAGTTAATTTAATCCAAAGTTGGTGTGCCGATGCTAAACTCGTTTTCTCCGAATCAAAAACGGAGGCAATCTTCCTCAAGAGCGAATGGCAAAGACGGAAACCGGTCGGTAGGCGAGGTGGTGCTACTCCGTGGCGGGAAAGGAACGTCCAAGTCAAGCCCAAGTACGGCAACAGGACTCCAATTATCAAACTCAAGGGTAAAATGCGCGTTCAAGGAATGTGTCAAATACCTGGGCGTCTACTTCGACAGAGAGCTCAGGATTAGGACGCATATTCTTGAAAGGCGCAAAAAGGTCGACGCGCTTTTCAGTCGACTACGAAGAATTTCGGGAGGTGTATGGGGGCTGAAGTTTCAGTCCCTAATCACCATGTACAAAGGTTTCTTCCTTCCAGTCGTCACATATGCTGCGGCAGGCTGGTGGGATCTTTGTGGTGTCAGGGATCTGCAGGACCTTCGTGCCTTGCAGCGTAGAGCCTTGATTGCGATTACATCAGCTTACAGAACGGCTCCGTATGACGCGCTCTGTAGACATTGCAATAAGTCAGAAAGTCGCGCGTTATCAAATACGTACAGGTGAGGTGGCAACATTTGGTAGCACCACTGTACGTCCAGATGACAAAGGGGTGAACAGGAGGCTGGCGAAGGAGGCGGTAGCGCTGTGGCAGGGACGATGGGAAACATCAGACCAAGGTCGCACCACTGCGGCCTTCTTCCCTAGCTTCGAGAAACGTCTCAGTGCCACGTGGGTCTGTCTAGACCACTGGGTCACTCAGATGGTTACGGGACATGGTGCGTTTAACGCCAAACGCGCAGTTTTTGGGTTTGTCGACAGCTCGTCGTGCGAGGCATACGGGACTGAAGACAATCCTGCATATACTCTCCTGAGTTGTAATAGGTTTTCGGCTCAAAGGGTTGTTCTAGAAGAATCCAGGTATATTGATAGGACTTGGCCCGGCGTGGCTAACGAGGCAGTAATGTGCAAAGAAAAATATAAAATCTTCGCAGACTACTGCAGCTCTGTCATGTTCATCAAACAGGCAGAGCAATTCAGAAACTAGCCCAAGTTTAGACGTAATTCACGAACAAGACAGAGCAATACAAAGTATATACATATATATATAAGTAATATAAATAATATAAGTATTCTGGTAGAACGCGTAAGATGAGCTTCCCAGCTGGATGTGTTGGAGCTCCAGTGATGGGACGTGGCGCCCGCACTGTTCGCGGAAATGCCATCACCCCGAGAAGCCCGCCGAAGTTAGGTGTGAGAGAGAGAAAATGAGTGTGTGCCTAACCAAACCTTTATTTTCAGATAAACATCATCACAAGTGACGAAGGGAAGAGTCCGCCATGGACTCTTGGGGAGTAGCGACCCCACGCCATGCATCCATAGCTGTGTTGCAAGAAGTCTCCGTTCTAACGGAAACTATGAGAAGTAGCGCCCTCACAACATGCATCCCAGCCAGTCAGCGGAGGTTCATTTGCGACCTGGATGATTCGAGTAAATAATTCTGTGCCATCCGCTTTCCGCTAGCAGGAGTGTATAGGTGTGCACTATAAATATACTTACTATGGGCGACCATGTCCAAGCGCACATTCTCGAATGTGGATGGTCAATGGGTATGGACTCGTAGTGGTTCCAAAATACTACCTTGCTAATTTTTCAGCACAGAGGACATGGGTAGGAATGGATTAAAACAAGTGGGGGTTGGGAAGTAGATAAATTCACGGATGTATATGCCAACCTGGCGAGGTGACAGTTGCGCTCCGGCGCTACCGTACAATAATGTGATTGGTGGATTATTCCCATAGTGGGAGGAATTTCTTGAATATATAATTTTGCTGACAATAACATGTTTGACTGTTTGACTTTGGCAGGTGAACGTGGTTGATTTTTTGCTGATGGCGAGTAGCCGTTTTTCAATTCGCGGCTATTCGAGCTCTACTCGCGGTTGTTTGAATTCTATTCGCGGCACCAATTTCTCATATTTTCTGTTTTTGCGTTGTGTCGAAGAGAGGATGTGAAGTCATTTGATATCATTTTTCCTTTTGAGTAATGTAACTTGTGAATATTTTTAGTTTTGACATATTTCGTTAGATTATATTTCGAGGCGCATTCCAGTTTGGAGTGCTGACTGTGGTGCGAGAATGTACGACTGGATTGTCGGTTGTTCTGCTCGCGTCGGCATTTATAAGTGGTTTGTTTGAATAAAGTATTTTTATAACATTCTGTTGAGGACGGGGGGCGGGGTAGGCCAGGACCTAACATCATATATTGTTGAATAATGTGCTTGAGTAGATTGTTACCCGGAGATATTAGATAGGGGCTAGTAATGTTAACAATACTGCTCAGCGATTATCTTGAGCGTACGAAATCGTCACTACGCTTGTACTTTTATTTAACTCAAAAACTTATATTAAATCATTAATTGATGAAAACAAATAAATATGAAATTAATCTATATGACTTATAAAGCAACACAAATCAAAAATTTGAATTGAAACAAAATAAGTAGTGAGCTATAGCATAAAATTTGGGCTGGAGGCACAACAATAAATTATGAATTTAAGTTCGATGCTCTGCGGTTATCTACCAAGACTTTGAGATAGTTCTAAGTAACATAGAAATAAAAGTATATTAATTGACAATTAATCATGTGCTTTTCTTTCGTCAAAGTGCAATACTTTGACGAAAGAAAAGAAAATACAATGTTATTGAATTGAGTGTGACTAATTAATTCTTTTGAGCTTAATTACACTTATGGTTTGAGAAATTACAATTGCGTTCAGTTGCCGGCCACGCGGTCAATGACGCTTGAGTTTTGCAGAGAAACAATTTTAACAAAATAATCAAATATCACACAAAATATAGTTTGAGTTTTGTCACAAATTCATATGAGTATAATTATGTTGAAGTTGAAATATTTAACTAATTGAGATTGACGAGATTAATTGTGGCACACTTTCAATGGATGTGGCTTGCCCAAATGGCGACACCACGAGGTGACCAATAGTTCGATGAGAGCGTCTAATACTTAATGCCACTTTTTTACAATCATCTTTTCGTTCTAACGAGCCGTACAATTAATTGTTTCGTTGAGTCAATCACACAGGAAAGTTCACTGAGAAAATACGCAATTATCGTAAACTTCACCTGAGCACAAACTGAATTATAATTATTTTAGTTATCGAGACGAGCAGAACTGTCGCGTGCGCTTTTACAAACTGTCCGATGACGAATGAGAGAGATTGATGGGCCGTGAACGCTGGTGTCAAGCTGATCTAGTCCCCTACCGCCATCTAGTGAGAAACTAGGCCAAGTTTACGGTCAGCGCCCTGGACAAATCAACGTTGAGCGATAGTGCGAAACTTAAGGCGCTACAGGCTCATTTGCACCATCGTCACCAATTGGCGACCATCTTCCATAATGAGTGGTCAAAATCAAGCGGAGACAATTGCAAATTGAGAGCAATTACAGATGGTGCCCCCTCGACACCAATCAATGAGCCGTTGAATTACCCACGGCTCCCAGTGACAACCGAACATATATATATATATATCTATCGTTACATCCTGGCTGTGCTGAGCGGTTGATTTCGCTGCTGGATTGTATAACAAATATAACGTTAATTTAAATTTACATAGTTAATGTCCGAAAAGATACAGGGATTGTTCGTTGTGACTACCATGCGTAGCTAAGGTACGGGAGGTTGGATGAGTGATTGGTTGATGACACTGATGTAATGAGAACAAATTATATCTTATTTAAAACATCAAAGATTGGTTCACACAATGTTTACAATAAATATTAATTTGCGAAAGATTTGTTATTTTCAATGATTAAAAATTGATTTTGACAACCCTAGTTCTTCACGGAATTTTTAAAGATTATTTTACATTAACGGATAAATGGTTAATTTCTATCGTTGATTTAAACCGCACTAAATATTGGACTAAAGGTCGATTGACGTGAAGATCCGTAGACGTTAGAGACTGAACTAGGAAAAGCGAAGTTCCTTTTTGATCGTGCGTTTAAATAATTATTGATGTCCATTATTTTACATTGGTGACGTCTAGAGTCCGCGTGGACTTATTTCTATTGGTTAAATTTGATCTTCATTATAATTGGATTTGTTAAAGTTAATAGTTTGAAAGCTGATTGGTGAATTATTCAAACAGTGGGAAGTTTCTCGAATTTCGTGATTTTGTTGGTGACTGAATATTTTGACCATTTGACTTTGAGCTTTTGAACGCGTTTGAACTTAGATTGTCATAGGTGTCGATTGCTTTGTGCACGTTGGCGTTTATAACGCGAATTCTTCAAATAGTGATATTTATAACACTCGGGGGGGGCTGACACCCTCCTTCCTCAAAACTCGAGCGTCCCGCGAAAAAATAAAATTTAAATACAATTGGGGTGCTTTTGAAATATGATCTGTAAAATTCCCTTATAATTATGTATTTCCTGATTAATTCTAATTATATTTTTGATTGCAATAGTTGTGTGCGATATTTAAATGAGTCGCACCGTTATATGTTCATTCTTATATTTAACATTTATTTATTATATTTGAAAAGAAACATGTGGAAAAAAAAAGCAGAATAGCCTGTCAGGTGTATCTACTCTTTCTTATTTTGTTCTGCAGTTCTTGAGGACAGTAGTTGATAATTCTCTTCCCTATGAGGTTGTTTGCTTTAAGGGCAGGTTGTTTCGATGGCTCGCTATCCCGATCTGGATAGTGCAAGCCATTTGTGGACCTAGTTGGGTTATTCTGGCGATCGCGAGGCCGTCGGAGTTGTTGACGCGGGAGTCAAAGTAGTGGAGAGATCGTCTTGCTTTCTGCTCAGGATGATGTTTGTGGTGGTATGTGGTGCGGATTTAATCCTGGTGGTTCCCAGCTACGAAACAGGTATGAAATAGCACTCGCATGTGTGCTGTTTCAGTTTTGTGCGATGATCTTTGAGTTTTGCCTGATCAGGAATCTTTGTGTTATAATTGACAACGCGGTGCGTCCCGTAGGGCGCAGAATCAGGAGGATGGGAGTCGTCCGGGCCGTCTGAAACGGATGAGATCGTGGTATGATCGCTGTTAAATTTTGTAATAAAATTTTGTTTTTTTTTTGAAGTTTTGAGTTGAATTTTTTTACTCTCCCTCTTTTGTATACTTCTCCTGTGTCGTTCATTCCCACGAAGCAGTAGGTGCTAGGGCTTCATATTCCATTGGTTCTTTAACTGACGGGATGGTGTCGCCTTGCTGTTTCCTTCGATGCTTGCAATGGTACTACGCTTATGAAAATGTTTGTTTCAGTGTTACGTGGTGTTCTTTATCGAAGGCAACTAGTGCGTGGTCGCCTATTTATTCGGCATGACATTCTGAATTGCTCGCTAGTGAAGGTCGATTTTGACACCATAGATTCTCCTAGTGGTGTACCTCAATCTAGAGTGATGGAAGGGAGGCTGCCTGAGAATGCAGAAAATGATTTGAATGAATTTTGGATGTCGATTTCATTTACACTGGTTCATTTTATTCTAATAATCTTATTCATAATTGTATATAGATTACATATATTTTCCCGACAATTGGTCAGAGCGTATTGTCTTATGCACGAGCGAACCACACAATTATGAATGATGTGGGTCGTAAAGCCACTATCACTTAGATTGTCTTTTATATAGTTCACTCACAGCACATATATTCACAATACACACACAAGCGAAGACAGTCACTGAGTCGGCAGGCAGAAACAGAAGATGATGCAACCCGTTGCATCTAAATATTATTAATTGCAAGTGCAGTAGACGAACAGGGAGGTGAAAGTACCGATGATTGAATCGAGTAGTCAATTGATGAAGTGAGTCCAATTTGTTCCACACACAACCCAGTGAACGGCAGAATCACTTAGACGTAAGACGCACAGTGTTGGGTCAGTGATTATCAGGTGATAACTGATGAGATGTCGTGCATGTAGTGGTCAGTAGCAGCAGGGTTGCGCCCTTATGGTCATAATTGCGACCAAATTGGCATAGCAACTGATGTGCGTATTGTAGGGCCTCGAACAGTCGAGAACATTCTCGACCAGAGGGGTATTATGGAGTGGAGGTGGATGCTGTCCATGATGCATACTATCCACGTGAGTGTTTCCTCTCTTTTTATTTATTCATTTATTTACTTATTTATTTATATGTTTTATTCATTTATTTCTTTGTTTGTTTATTCATTTATATATTTTATTCGTAGTGCCGGTATTTTCTGATGTTCGTTCGATGTGTGTGTTCATCGTGAAACTTGTGTTGCAGGATTTACCCCTATGGAACAACGTGTTCGCAGTGGTGATGACTATGGTACGCGGTCACCATCGTGTTCTCCGCGCTTATCAGCGGCGATTCCTTGATAAGGGGAAACAGATTTACCTGTGTGAAGTGGGGGCTTTTGATTTTTTCGGTATCGCTTCAATGCATTGCGGTTGTCGGGGCGACGATCATCCGCTTGATGACCCGGCCCATTACTTTACGGAAATATTTTTCATTTTTATGGCAATTTTTCGCCGTGATACTTGTAATTTTTTGTGATGTGGTAACGATTTTAATTTCAAAAATAAATAAAAAATAATGTAATCACATAAATGTTTTCCTTTTATTTTGTTCCAAATAGCTCTTTAGTTTCCTTACTTTTTTCCTTTTGAGTTTATAGTTTCTTTTTTTATTTCCAATGCTTAATTTGGACTCTCCACGTTTGTACTACTTGGGGACAATATTGTGGTACTGTCTCAATACGCGCGGTTAAAGATGTGACCCGCCAGCTCGCGAAGTTTCGCGAATATTTCGTCTATGGCTTTCGGTATGGTCTTCTGTTGTGATGTTTTTGGTTCTTGAGTTGTCCATTCCAATCTCGATATCGGTGTTTTTTCATCTTTGGCTCGTCTTGTTCATTCGATTTTGATGACGTAAAAACTGAAAGCAAAACTGAGGCCAACTTTTTCGAAAGCAAATGGCAGAGAAGGAAGCCGGCCGAAGCCGAGATGATGCCACTCTGTATCGAAAAATGAATGTCCAAGTAAAGCTAAAGTATGGCACTAGTACTCCAGTCATAAAAATTGGAGGTAAGACGATTGCATTCAAGTAGCGTGTCAAGTGTTTATATATCAATTTCGACAGAGAACTTAGGGTGAGGACATATATCCTGCAGAGGTGCAAAAAGATCGACGCGTTCTTCGGTCGAAAAATGGCCAAAGGTGTTTGGAGTTTGAAATTTCATTGCCTGAATACAGTGTACAGGGTTTTTTCCTTTCCGTTGCCGAATATACGACAGCGCGCTGATAGGATCTTTATGGTGGCATGGATGTTCGAAACCTCCATGCTTTTCAGCGTATAGCGTTGATTACGACAACATCAGTTCATAGAACGGCTTTGTACAATGCGCTTCGTGTTTTGGCGTGTGCGATGTCTGTAGATATCGTAAAGGATGAGCGAGTAGCTCGTTATAGAATATACGTTGGCGAGGAAGCCACATAAGAAAATATAGTTGTGTGTCCAGAAGATGAGGAAGCACGTGTTAAATTGGCAATGGACGTGGTAGTGGTGCGGCGGGCATGGTAGAAAAGCTCTAAGCATGGTCGTTTCATCGCTGCTTTCTTCCACAACGTTGCCGTGTGATCGAGCGCTACTTAGGTGTGTCCGGAGCACTATGTTTCCGAAGTTGTCACGGGACACGGCGCATTCAATTCAAAAGTGGTAGTTTTCTGGTTTGTCTACAGTCCGTTGTACAAAACTGCGGAACTGAAGACAATCTTACACACATTCTCCTGACTTGTGATAGATTTGCGGCGCCAAGAGTAGTTTTAGTTGAAGTGAGGTTGATGTATGAGATGACAGTAATTCAATGTAAATAAATTTAGATGTTCATTTCAGTCAAGCTGATTCGTTCGAGTTTTATTATGAATAACTTACTAGGTTTACAATTTTATACAGTTATCATTGATGAGTGCGAATGTACTTGTGCATGAGTGAGAAGTTCTTGAAAGTAATGTAGGCGTAAATCCACTCTCACTTCCTCATTTAAACAGTTCTAATAGTCTTTACTTTTCATCGATTTTTCACAACACTTACACCACAGTCGCACAAATCGGCGAAGTCAATGATTGCGTAGTCAGGAGGTGTCAGTAAGATGTAACCCGCGGGTTATAAAGTCACGTGTGGCGTCAGCCTTGGTTTGTTCTAGAGATTACAATTCATTTAATTCTGAGATTGTAAATTCAGCAGATGCGTAGGCAGCTGAGAATCCAGTCGAACAGTTGAAGAGCCAGTTGATGAAATGTGCACCAAGTTGCACATCCAGAACAATGAAAAAGCAGAAATAGTGCAGACACGAGGTGACACGATGTTTTTGCAGTGACTATTCAGTCGTAACTGATTTACGCTTTTGTGCGTCTAAGCTCATTAGCAGCAGGGTTGCGCCCCCGTGGTCAAAATTGTGATCATTTTGGCTTAGCAACTGTTGCGCTTAGAGACATTTCAAAAAATTCGAGAACATTCTCGATTATGCAGACTACTGCACTTCTGTCATTTTCATCAAACAGCACAACAGTTTGACTAGGTCGGGAGTTTTTCTCTTAGTTTATTTTAATTTATTTCATATTCTTTTCTCTTATTTTCCTCCACGTTATTTTCCGTGGCATGCGTAAAATAAGTCCCCAAAGCTGGATGTGTTGAAGCTCCAGTAATGGGATATGGCCCTTCACTGTTGGCGGACCACCCACATCTCGGGGGACTTCCCGGAATCAGGTGTGTGTTTGCTAATAAACATTCTTATTTTCGAATTTTAACATTTTTTTTTATTTTCAGAACTTCATATACTTGATTAAAGACACATTCTTACAGAGCCCCAAAGTCCCCCACCCTATTCCTTAACAAATATCTCAAAAATGGAAAGTGATGAAGGTGAAAGTCCGTCATCGACTTTTGAGAAGTGGCACCCCCAATATATGTAGCGATTGCGGTTGTCAGGAACCTTAAATACGCTAACAATGTTTTTGTCAATTTTACAAGTTTATTTATTTATTTAATACAAGTTCGTAAATTTGTTATATTCGAATTAATGCTGTGCGAGACGTTACGAGTGTTGTCGAGCAACGATCGAAATAGACTGACTAGATTATTTTTGATTTGACTCAATTCGATGTTGTCTAGGTTGGGAAGTCGATTGTCAACAAACGGAGAATTTTTGTGTTGTTCCGATGATTGCCGAGTTTAGTCGATTATTGTTTTGAATTTTGTATTTTCGCTGCGCTCGAATATAGGATGTAGCGACGCCACATATATACATAGCGGTGTCGAAATAAATCTCTGCTTCTCGGCGGAGCCTTTGAGGAGCTGCGCTCTCACAACATGCATCCCAGCCAGTAGCGCAGGTTAACTTGCGACATGGCTGATTCGAATATATATAATTCAGCGACATCCACTATCCACCAGCAGGATTGCATAGGTGTGCACTATGAATATAGTTACTACGGGTGACCTGCTCCAAGCGCAAATTTTTCAAATATGGATGGTCATGGATATGGATTCGTAGTGGTTCCACAATGTTGCCTTGCTATATTCAAGTATAGAAGATATGGGCAGGAATGGATTAAAATGAGTCGGACTCAGACAGTTGATGGAAACTGGATCTATATGCCAGCTCGATAAGGTGACAACTGCAGTCCGGTGCCATCGTACCATCATCTGATATTATATATTTGATACACCGTTCTTTATTGATTTACAGTTGTGCAGATACCGATACTTTTAGCAGGATCGATCATAAATTACTAATGATTCTCGATGAAAATTTTAACGTGAATTTTGCCTCCAATACTTCCTTATCGCTTATTAACTTCTTTCGCGAAAAAATCAACCTATTGGTAAATAACGATGCCAACAATGCAACAACAAAATTCAGAAATGCAGTAGATGCCGTTTTTTCATTCAAGTGTTTTTGTGATTATAAGAATTGTAATATTGAATTGTAAAAAATAACTGAAATTAAAAAAGAATAATAAAAAATCAAAAATATATTTCAAATTTTTAGTATATTTTGCTTTTCATGTCGAAGTTCCGCGTGGAATTGACTTTTTGAGTGCCGATGCCAATGCACCCTGCAGTGGTTTTCCATCACGAGCTCCACACCTAAACAATCAGGAGATTTCTAACAGGAACTGGGGTACATCTGCCGGAGATTCCGACCTGCTTTCAGTCATCTGGTTCTACCACAGAAAACATTCAGACTGCTAACAGATTATTGGTAAATCTGCGGTAACATCTACAGCAAATGCGCCAAACTTTTGGTCACTTGAGAATTAAACAATTAACTCTTAAACGATTTTAATTTCACTACAATCTTGTTGAAGTTTCAAATAAATATTAGATAATAATAATACCAGAAACTGTACTCGTATTAAATGGAAAATACAAATAACTATATTGACGCATTTACCAAAATATTCTTGTTATACAGCGGTAATAGGCTGTTTTTTATTGAAACTATTTTTTGTATGTATATTTCATACAGCTTGTGTGAATCATTGTATGCACCAGTATACATTGAATTGTGCCGGTCATAATACAATGGATGTTTTGCTATGACAACGATTATTAACCTCTTAAAAGGCTTTAACTAATTTCATATGTTGAGTAGTTAGGAGTTTTGTGCATCATCTAAAACACTACTCATCATATATGATGATTTCAACTTGACATTTGTTAGAACGTGTATATTTTATTGAACATACTGAAATGGAAAATATTGAACCATTCACAAGAAATTAATGGCCGAAGATTCATCAAATGAAACAAAAGTTGAATATTAAACTGATGACTTCATTATATTTTCGTGTACTTATAATTTTATATCGCTTAATTTTGCAGATTTTCTGCTATCTACCAATATAATGACTAACAATTGTTAAAGGTATTGGCTATGACTACACAGAGCTGATGTCATGAGATTAACACATGTTTCCAGCATGACCGTGTGAGCCATTAGTGCTATCCAAGTGGGGCACAAAAACATAATAGAGATAGCGCTCCTGTCACTTGGCCAAAAACGCATGGAAATAAATATTTGTACAAATGTATAAATATTTTAATGAAAAATAAATTTATATTTGTATGTATGGACGAATTGCAAATTCACCATCTGTACAAAATTTGTTGTTATAATTTTATAATATATCTTTGTTTGAAATTGATTGCCGTGGTGGTACATATATAAGTGCGCTTCTGGTAGTCTGCAAACTGTTATTGTAATTGAAAATAATGATTGAGATAGAGTGTAAATTGGAATGAATAATTGTATCGGGATGAGTGTAATTGTGAATGTGTGAGTGCAACATGATGAGAAGTTTGTTGAATGAGGTGGATGATGCAGTGTTGTATGAAACTGCAATGGCGAAGTTGGCTGATTGATGTTGATGTGGTTCCGTTAGATGATGATTATTTGATTATATATCATTAATCTTAACGTGGTTTCACTTGATTTCACTTCACAATTCTTGGTTCGTGATATTATTGATCACTGGTGAACTTCTGATATTGAGTGTGAACTTTGTGAAGTTTAAAGTTATTAACACACAACGTGCTCATGCTGAGGTCGTACTATAACTAAATGTCCATGGCAACAAGTGTTGCCACGAGGCACGTTTTGAGAAATTTCCAATGCTCTCTAGAAGCATCAAAACGGAAGCAGTGGTTGAGCGCCATGAGTTCAAGTTGGTAGTGTGTGACATGGCGCCTGGGGTAAGGTGATTGGTGAAAAGTGGTGCGGGTGATTCGATTCAAAATATTGCATGAGTTAAAAATGAGACAATCATCTGTATTGGACCCGTTGTCGGTAACATTTTCCGACACTCCGCAAGGCAACCAGCTTAAGCAGCGAGTCCAGGAGCGGCGCTAGCCACGGAAGCAAACTCTAACCCCACGAGCCGAGTAACTATGAAGCACTTACTCTCACTCGACTGTCGGACACCCACAACGATCCACCTACACGTATAGGCTCCACGACACAATACAAGACATACGCTCCACTGTCCACGCGTGCTCAACGCAATTGTTGTAATCGTATTTAATAATTGTTAATGTGAATAAATATTGGTTGAATTGTACTTCGCGTGCATTCTGCATTACCTTCAATGAGATTACATTAGCTAAATTGGTGACCCTGACGTGATGCAAACCGATTGCGAAATTGTATCTCCATGCCACGTGTAAATTCAATTAGTGCCGCAAGTGTTCCAAGTTCGCGTATTTTGCTATTTACTCTTCACATTTACTCAGCTTCTCGCTCACAGTGACTTCAACACAATTCGTGCGTGAACTAGGGTTTTTTCTATTTCTTTTTAACACTGTTATTAGCGACTACATAAACTCAGTATTTCGCGACCACGTGCAAGCATAAATTCAGCGATACGCGCATAGACGGCTACACGTGCTCAGTGTGTCGACCCCAATTAATATATTAGTGACATGTCAGTGCAACACTCACCACAGAAGGTCGGCGAACAGCAACTAGCAAACACTTCTTAAACATTACTAGTGGTCGAAGTCCATCCGGCTGAAACAACCATGGCAAATATCCACGACCAGTCAGCGCTGACACTGGCAAGTCTCTCCACAGCACTTGCATCAGTTGAGACAGTTTCCGGCGTCAAGATTCCACCATTCTGGACACACGATCCTGAATTGTGGTTCATCCAAGTTAAGTCAATGTTCCAGACGAGCAGAATTACGAGCGACGTCACCAAATACAACCACATTGTCACCTCGCTGGACACCGAGACGATCACACCTCAAGGCCGATATAATCAAATGTGTCACTGACTGCGCAGATCAATAACTGCACAAGGCGCTTGCAGAAGCCCAGCTCGGAGACAAATAGTCAAGCCAACTATTACGACAGCTTAAAACACTCGCTGGCAATAGTGCGACCGAAGACCTACTTCGTCTCGAATGGTCATCGCTCCTGCCACCATCAATCGTCAGGTGCTGGGAACTTCTCCGCACTGCCTCACTCGACCAGCAAGCTGACCTCGCTGACGAGTTGATGGAGAATCAATCTGAAGGGTTTGTGATGGCAACTCACTCCACAAAAAAACGCTCGCCATCGCCCAGTCGCACTCTCAACGACACGCTGCTGGACAGAGTCGCCCAAGACATGTCCATGGTGAAAAGTGCAATAGCTGAGCTCACACAAGGCCTGAATGCTCTCCGATCACGTAGCACATCCCGCGGGCGACACAGATATCGGTCACGCTCAAGACAGGTTTCACCAGGACCTGGCGGACCGTGTTGCTACCATCGCAAGTTCAGTGCAAGTGCCAGATACTGTACTGCACCTTACACCTATAACACGAATTCGGAAAACTAATTTCGCTGTCGACCATACAGGCGGCCGGCGACAGCATCAGCACGCCACCAACCAAAGAACACCGTCTGCACATCTATGACCGCAGCACGAACATGAGCTTCCTTGTTTACTGAGGATCTCTAGTTTCGCCGGTGCCCAAAAATGCCATTCGTCATCATCTCAGACATGACGATTTCACTCTCTATGCCGCCAATGGAACTATAATGAACACATACGGTGAAAAGGTTTTAACTCTCAACCTCAATCTCCGCCGGGCATTTACCTGGTCTTTTATCATTGCAGATGTCAAGTCAGCCATAATTGGTGCAGATTTCCTGGTCCATCACGCACTGCTCCTCGACCTCAAGGGACGTTGCCTCATTGACTCCATCACCAACCTCCCCACGGAGAGGCAAATCTCTGAGGCCACAGTTCCTAGCGTATCCACCATCGACCAGGCAATCTGTCCCGGTGTTGGCAATGGAAGCTACTTAAAATTAGTGAGTAAATTCATTGATATCACACCTCCAAATGCAGCACCGCCCACTGACACAAGCACTGTTGCTCACTACATAGAGACCACTGGACCACTAGTCTTTTAGCGTCCACGTCCTCTCACTGGTGATAAGCTGAGGGCGGCCAATGAGGATTTCGACTTTCTGCTCCACCACGGCCTCATATGGCCATCCAGCAGCCAATGGGCCAGTCCAGTTCAAATAAGTATTGAGTACAGTGCCAATCTGGATGAGTTGAGCTAAATGAGGATGCACAATTGAATGAGTTTCACTGATGCTACTGCAATCAGTGATCAGCACTGATTTACAATGAGTCGTAAAATCATATTACACTTGAATTGAAGAAATGAGGATGCACTAGATAGGATTTGACTTGAGTAATGATTTGCAGAGAAAATCAAGAATGAATAAATTGACTTGAATAATGAGTTGATTGACCGCGTGATCAGACGCCACGAGACAATACCTCGTGTTGCACGCTTCTACACAATATAATTACGTAACGAGTCGCACTGTTTAGAATTAACCTGAGTTGATGTTTTATGGGGATTGTTGGACAGGGACTTGAATGAATGTTAGTTTGCTCAGCAATTTACTATTTGTAAGCAGGAAATTTCTACTGCGTATTTAGTTTTATTAATCTTTCAACTCAAAAACAAAAGCGAACAATGATGACGTGAACAAAACAAAATGCATAAAAAATAGTAATTATAAACAATGTTCAAAAGCAAAACGTAATTGAGACTTGTTATAAAACAATATTGACAATGTGCTTTTGCACCGTAACTCAAAGAAATTATATAAACGTACGCGGTGAGCTTAACAATAACTTTACAATGTTGAGTGGATGCAAACCGATTGAATATGTATATATGTATATTCGTTGCCGGCCACGCGGTCAACGACGCATGAGCTTAGACTCTTACAATGAATTTTCACAAAATAACTAATAATCTCACAAAAATACACAGTAAGTCGTAGGAACAATTAATGTGAGCACAGTTCTTTTTCGATTACAATTGCTAAATAGTTGAGATCGACGAGATAATTGAGATGAGAATTACAATTACCATAGCGTGCCCAAATGGCGTCACCACGCGGTGTACAATTGTGTGAGTGCGTCTATATCTTAATTCTAAGTTCATACAATTGGTTGTTCGAGCAGTACAATATATTAGTTCTCGATGAGACACAATTAACTAGAGAGGTTCACTGTGCTGCACAATTTATCGTGAACTTCACTTGAGCACAATCAACTTAACTTTTTACCTTATTAATAATTTGAGACGAGCAAAAATGTCGCGTGTGCTTTTGACGAACAGTCCACGTTGAATGAGAGTGAGTGATGGAACGTGAACGCGAAAGCGAACTTGACCTATTCGACCGTCGTCATCTGGTGAGAAAATAGGCCAAGTTCACGGTCAGCGCCCTGAGCCAATCAACAGTGAGAATTAACGCCGCCCTTAAGGCGCTACGGTCACATTTGCATAGGTGACGACCATCATCCGTGATGAGTCGTCACAATTGAGCGGCAACCATTACAAAGTTGAGCTATTCCCTATTGGTACCCTCTTGGCACCATTGGAGCAGTCAATTGATTATCGACTGCTCCCAGTGAAAACTGAACACGCACTGATAAGTTAATATAGATGATTATGTTCACACGCAATGAGTTTCGCAGGAGTTGCACTAATGATTCGCACGAATACTTTCACTGAAAAGCAATTTAGTATGAATACACAAATGAATACGAAAAGCAAGTCGGACACGTACACTACAAGAGTTGGTCGAACAAGGAATAAAGATGAGTCGGCATCTTCTCGAGCTTGGTGGTGAGTTGCAGGTGGGGTGAGAAGTTAGCCCCCGATGATTGATTGAGTGGATCATTGGACGCACATGAGTGGCGTGATTTTTCCAATAGATGATAGGCCCAAAAGTATTGACGAGTTGCGTGGTGTACTCATGCGTATTAATAAGGGTTATACGCATGACCGAGATGCGCCAACTACTCGAATTAAGGGCGCGAATAATTGCAGCCCGGGAAGTGCCGCCACTGATGGTCAGTGACGGAACATTCCCCCCGCCATCAGCAACCTGGTTGATGATTAGATAAACTGATCTAGGAGTGACTGATGACATGAGTTGCAGCGCTGAGTGTTCAGGGTTGAGTGATGGTCAGTGATGGTCAGTGACGGAACACCTCGGTATGCCCTCAGGACTGCGGAACGCCACACAAACCTCCCAACGCCACATGGATGGTCTACTCAGAGGCCTAGATTTTGTCGGGTGCTTCATCGACCATCTGATTGTCAACTTCAGATCTCACCCAGAACACATCGATCATCTCACCACGGTCTTCGAGATTCTACAGGCCATCCGGCTCACAATCAACCCGAAGAAGTGCCAATTCGGTAAGACTCAGGTTACTTACCTTGGTTTCACTGTCAACCAACATGGATACACTCCACTAGCAGAGCGAATCCAGGCTATCAACAACTTTCGCAAGCCTGATACTATCAGTGATGTGCGACACTTCCCGGGCATGATAAACTATTATCGCCGAGTTATTCCAGGGGCTGCTCAGCTACAAGCACCACTTACTGATCTACTCAAGAACGCGAAGAAATGTGACAAACGTAAAATTTCGTGGACACCAGACGTTGAAAAGACCTTTCAAGCCTGCAAGCGTGGTGTTAACCAGGCCACACTCACAATGTTTCTCTCACCAACTGCCTGCCTATCACTGACCACTGACGCATCTAACACGGCAATTGGCGCTGTTCATGGATAATTACAAGACGACACCTGGAGACCACTGGCCTTCTCGCGAAAGCTAATACTGGCCAAAACCAGGTGCATCACCTACGATCGGGAACTGCTTGCTATCTACGCTTCTACGAAATTTTTGAACTATTTCCTTGAGGGTCGACACTTCATCATCCAAACCGATCACAAACCGCTGACCTACGCATTTTGTCAACGTGCTAACAAGGCATCTCCGCGCCAACTACGTCAATTGAATTTCATCTCCCAATTCACCATAGAGCTTGTCCACACGAAAGGCAAAGAAAATGTTGTTGCTGATGCGCTTTCGAGTTTTAACACCATCAGTATGCCAACCAAACTGAATGCACAGTCCATCGCTGAAGCTCAACTACACGATGCAGAGATGCCAACGCTTCAGCAGAGCACTTCACTCAATCTCCATCGTTTCAACATTAAAGGACACTGGCTCCTCGATGACATGCACCATCTCACCTCAGTGGATGAACAATCGTCAAGCTGCTTTCACATAAATGTACCTGACAATCGCTTTGACCATAGGCATTTGGACCTCATTGAGCTACCCAAGGTTGATGATCTGCGATACTGCCTTACTATCATCGACCGATTCAGTACATGGCCGCACGCCATCCCACTGAAGAACATCACAGCGGACACTGTCGCAACCGCTTTTTACACTCAGTGAATTTTCCAAATTGGTACTCATGATCACCAAGGACCAAGGGCTGCAATTCGAGTCATCGCTATTTAAATCGTTTACGCAATTACTGGGCATTAAGAGAATACTAACCACTCCATATCATCGCACGTCCAATGGTATTGTTGGACGCTGGCACCTCACACTGACAGCAGCTCTCATGTGCCACTCGCAATCATCGTGGCCCGAAGTTCTTCCAACTGTTCTTCTGGGACTTCGCATCACCGTCAAACATGACTTGAAAGCTTCGCCCGCTAAAATGCTCTTAGGAGCACCATTACGCATTCCGGGTGAATTTTTCGTTTCAGATAGCATCCCAGCCGCCCCTCAGGTTCTCATCAAGAAGCTTCGCCAACACATCTAGACGACCAGACCAATCCGAACGGCACATCACTCCAAGTCCAAGTTTTTCATGTTGAAAGATCTTGACACCTGCAGTCATGTTTTTAAACGAGTCGATTCCATCAAGAAGCCACTGGAGCAACCATACATGGGCCCAGATAAGGTATGGTATTGCATTTTTTTCCTTTTTCTAAACTCCGTAGACACGAGCGCTTCCACAGGCGGTCAAAACGAAATTGGGTGTCCGATTTGGTTGAAAGTTCAGCAACAACCGTCTTCCAGAATGTTCTACACGACAGTGAATTTTTTTTTGCGATTGTGCCCATCGGGCGGTGAGGCTAAGTACTGATCGCACCACCACATATCGTCAAATATATCAATCAATGTTCTACATTCGTTGTCATTGTTATCGAAGAACATGACATATTCGCTGCTATTTAATTGAATTTGATTGAGATACTATAATTAATTGATCCAATGCTCCCTATAAAAGAGCCATTTTTCATGCCTGGAATCATTCCATTTAGTGACGAATTTAGTTTCGTTTGACGAACTTTTAACTTATATTCACTGCCAAATAGTCATTATACACCATGAAGTTCTGTGGACTTGTCCAATTCATTACAATTGTTTTTGTTTTCTTCTTCATGTCATGGCCATCAAAAGTAATAGCTCAGGGTGGTAGTACCGACCAAGGTAAACTATGATATTTATATATTATCTATCTCTAGAATTATGTCCCTGTAAACACAATTATGTAACTACAGTGTAACATCTATTTGACTGAATTGTGTATTCACTCCCTCTTCACTCATAATTCCTCATGTAATTATGTATACATGTATTATAATTGGAACTTAAGTCACGTATATCATTTACGGCCATTCAATATAAATTTTTATCCACTGCTAATGTGGTAAGCCATATCAGAATAAATTAACGACAGAATACATAACACTATTTTAGTTATGGACAATGTGATTTACATCTGACTCACGAAAGGATTGTGCTGTCATTCATCCATTATTGAGTAAATTCCACACAGTTACATTGCTTGAAACTGAATAATTTTATAAATATAAATCGTAACAAATATGACGTGAGACATGGCATTAAATACTCAACTGTATTTACAAGGACCGACGTTTATTATATAAATATGAACTGATTTTAATAGTTTTCATTTTATTCCTCGATACATACACGATGACAGTATGTTGAACCGATCTGAATTATGGATATGACAAGAAGTGTAATAATTACAGTTGCAAGAATCCATATATAACGCAATAATGAAATTAGCGATATGTCCATATCTCCTATGCAGGGAGAAGAATAATCGCAACCATCAGATAATTTGAAGCGGTTTAAATATGTACAACAATTATTATAAATAACGATTTTCATCAATATTATTAATTGTTTACTATATTTCAATTTTTTAAATTCATTTCATCATATCCGACTGAGCACATTCGTGTACAGTCGTGTATCGAAATGTTAAATTGTGTGACACGTTCACGTCTTCGCAGACTGAGGTGACTTGGGATGATGATAAATTTGTGATTTTGTGAAATTTAAATGAAACTTTCATGATAACATTTCATCCATTTTGAACAAGGAAAATGTGCCATTGTAGAGAGTAATATTCAAGTCAACTACTGCAGAGGAGTATAATTGAATATACAAATGATGCAAAGTAGAGAAATAATTAATTTACTGATTATTGAACAGTTTTATAGGTTTATGGGAAACAACAAAAGTAGATGGGTCATACCATGCCGAATTATTGGAGTTTTTCCCTGACCTCCACAGGATTGGTTTATCAATCAGTTATTTTCAACAATATTCTCCTATATGAAAAAAAAATCCATGAATTTTCCAAATGTTTGTCTCATTTTGGATTGATGAAATCTCAACAATTTCAAGCTTTTAAATTTCTAAAGTGTATTCACGAAATTAATAGAAATATTTATACAAGCATAGTTTTTCACATCTATTGAAATGGTATTTCATGTAAAATTATTAGTGTTCCATCACTGACCATCAGTGGCAGCTACTCCTAGGCAGCACTCATTTACGCCCTTATTTCAAGTAGTTGGCGCATCTCGGTCATGCGTACAACCCTCATTAATATGCGCTATGACACCGCGCCACTCATCAATTATTTTGGGTCTATCACAATTTGCATAAATCACGCCACTCATGCACGGCCAATGATTTACTCAACTCATCGTCGGGGGCTAACTCTTCACCGCAGCTTCAACTCACCGCCAAGCCAGAGGGGACGCCAACTCATCCTTTATATTCATTGTTCGACCAACTCTTGTAGTGTATGTGTCCGACTCGTACCGTTCGTTCGGTCATTTTCGTTATCAAAATTGTATGTATCATTTCGTATCAATCATTAGTGCAACTCGTGTGAAATTCAACAGACTCATTGTGTGTGATTAATCATTTAGTGCAAAATCATAAGTGCAACTCATTGTGTGATTCTGGTGTGGAAGCGTCCTGCACGAGTTATAGTCTCGTGGCGACGGACCACGCGGTCAATTACATACTCAATCATTGCTCAACTTTTGGATCTTTATTTTTCAATAGCTCATTCACTCAATTTGAATCATCTAAATGCACCTTCATTTGTTCAACTCAAATTGTAATTAATCAAAAGACAATCAATGCCAATCACTGATTGCAAGATACATCGGTGACACTCAACACTTGTGCACCGCATCAATAGTTCAACTCATTCAATCTAGTCCACTCAAGCCATACAAATAAATTTTATTTATTTATTATTACTTTTTATAAGCGTGTATGTGGGTGTGTGAGAAGAATAAATTTTGTTTTATATTTTGTTACTAGAATAATCTCTTCAATTTTTTCTCCACCTCAGTCACCCCGACAAATTTCCCAGCATTATTTTAATTGTGTTAGGTAACAACTCAAACAATTAGAAACCATTGAAGATTGTGAAAAGAAAAGAAATTTCAATTTATATTTCAGAAAAAATTAAATTTTGAGTCCTTTTATATGAGAGAATAATATAAAGTTGTCAAAATCTCCCTTCCGCCTTTTTGTCTTTTGAATTGCGCGGCTATGTACAAAGCGCTACAGAGCTCGTATCTGGCAATACTATACATAATTTGAAAGGTCTTGACATATCCTTCAAAACGACGCTATGCATGATTAGTTTGGATATTGCGTTCAACAGTTAT
>CAJUYH010005188.1:0-24155 GCA_910591685.1 Galerucella tenella
AATATCTATCGTTATTTTTTGTAACTACTTCTATCATTAACTTCCAATTAATTTTCTTTTCAAACCCTTTTTCTACGCCTTTGTTTATAAAACGAATATCGCTAAAACCCCTTTTCTACGTTCCGCCGTTCTAAAAAAATGTAAAAATGAAATCAAAATTGTTTTCAAATGACACACGTCCCTACCCTTTGTTCTAAGATTTACGGCCTTTTCTGTTGATTTTTAAGCCGCTTTTCTGTTTGATGTGGGACTCATGTTCATTTTAACCACTTCTAAAGAATTTGTCCGTTTTATTTTCCCCGCCTCCAGTTTAGAATTTAGCAAATAAGGCTTGTTTATAACCGGAAATTTTCTTTTCTGGCGCTAGTGATGTCAACTTGGGGGGTTTTCCCCCTAAATTTAGGGAGAAAAAATCTATAAAGGGAGTTTTTTAGGGGGAATAATTTTTTGGGGGTATTTTTAGGGATAAAATTTCAATTGTGTTTTTTTTAATTGCACTACTCTCCATACTCCATACTTGTATTCAATAAAAGTTTATAAAAAAATTTGAATTGATCAAATGACACTACTGTCATTGATGGTGTTGAATTAGCAAAATAATGTTTAATGATATTTTATTAGTAGTATTTATTAGTTATTTTTAATGTATTATTTATTTAAAAATATTTAATTATTCATTTTATAAATAATAAAAATTTTTAGGATGAATCCCTAGTAATTGTGGTGATTTTAGGGGTTTTTGATTGTGGATAAATTTCTGAGAGTTGGTATCACTAGCGCTATTTTTTGGAGAGTCTTCTATTAACTGTCCAGCAGATAAGATGTGTTAAGAGTTTTCTATTAACCGTGTAGCGGAGAAGATGTGTTAAGAAAAGTCTTCCACTAACTGTGAATGCTCACTAAGAAAAATGTGATAAAACTTCGTGTCTTGACCGCTAATATAGCATAATTATGCATGAATATTACTAAAAAGTTTTGTGTTTTAAAAGTATAGTTTCAAACTTTCAAATGCTTTCGTTTTAATATGATTAATATGATTATCGATGATATGACTTCATCAATGTACTCTTTTTATTTGTTAAGAAGATAATAAAAAATAAGTTGGCGCCCAAGTTATTGTTTCTGTACCAGCCATCTTCCTTGTATGATGGTTCCAAAAAATCCTAATTTAGGCAAAGATCCAACCCTGTGATATACCGTTACCTATCAAGAGTTCTACGTGCCGGTAAGATATGTTACATCTTTACAATTAATGTTACTTAAAAAGACAAAGTTTCATATTGTTATTTATTATTATTATTATTAAATTCATCGAATCCTGAATATCTATATATATATTTTGCAAAAACACTATGTTATTGTTAAAGAAACAAAAATAAATTATTTAAAATATTTTGAAAATTACATTAATGTCGTTATTAAGAACGTTGACCGATATTTGGGTCGCGACCCGCCATATCTGGGTGAACTCTCATTGATTACATCACCTCGTAAAATTGCACGGTGAATACGCAATACTATTCAAGCAGATTTCATATTTTAACAAAATGTTTATCAGCGTAGGTAGGCGTATATCTACGTAAGACCGATCAATACAAAGCGTTAATTCAAAACGAAAATAGATATAATTTATATTTTAAAACAATGTAAATAATACGACTGGTTTTCGTTTATCGACGTATACAATCAAATGAGGTTTCACTATTTGCAGCGATTCAACCTTGATTTACGTTAAGGGCAAAGAATACACACAACAACAAGAAGTTAAGCCCGGCGAGAATCATTTGATATTGAAGGGACAAAAATAAATCCCATTGAAGGTGACAGCTAACTCTGGCATACACTGAGAATCATAATAAATTCTTCCAGCTTTACTCTAGAGTCCGTTTCATTAGAGAACGGACCACTGACAGATGAAATGTGCGTAAAAACAAAGCCAACACGCAAACAAACTGAAGTGACAACCCAAACAAAGCGCACGACGCCACTGAGTGAGGCGAATACTCGTCTATGCGCATGTAAACATGCTTTCCGTTCTCTAATGAAACGGACTCTAATCACACTGAGAAAAAGTATTTTAGCAGAAAGTTGTGTTTTATCAAGAGTAGCAGAGGCGAGGACGAGCAAAGACATTGTCTCTGTCTGTACAACCAGAGGATGCCCACAGGGAGGAATAGCATGCCCATTATTGTGACAGCTGACAGTTGACGAGGTCCTGTGTGGTTTGACGGACCTCGCAGGATATTCCGACGATATTGTCATAACTGCCAGGGGGAAATTCGAAAACACCCTTTGTGACATCGTACAAAAGGGTCTGAACTATACAAATAGCAGGTGTAGGAAAGTGGAGCCCCACTAAAACCGTCTTGATAGCGTTCACTCAACCTCAAAACCATTAAACTTGGTGGGAATGAGATTGAATGGAGACAAGAAGTCGAGTATCTAAGTTTGACTCTAGACAGTAAACTCCTGGAGGAATTTCTCCGGGAAATAGGACTAAAAGAGCTACTAGTTTCTGAGACAAGGTAGAAGTAGGTGCACAATAGATCTTTTAGGTCTCAGTAAATGTCACCCCAAAATACATACGCCGGGAGCACTCTACCTCTAACCGGAAATTTTAGCGAACCCACTAGTGTTCCAACTAGTGGTAGCGTTCTTTAACCTTCATAAACCCGAGCGGGGTACAGCTGTACCCCAGACATGAATTTTTGGGTATATTTTCCAAAATAGTTTTTTTTATTTAATTTCCTTCGAGCTGTTTCTTAAATATATATCTAAATTGGTATACAAAATTTTGAATAAATTGCTTTTCATTGTAACTAATTATAGAGAGTTTTGTTGCTTGTGGTCCAGCTGCAAAATAATCAGTTCGTATGTGCAGAACATTCAAAAAATATAACAGTTTGTAACAAGTGTGATAATTAAATTATTATTTAAAATGTCACTAAAATGCTTTTTTTTTCATAATTATTTTTGTTTTTAATATTTCTAATCATTTCATAATATTTTTTCCTCGATTTTTTCAAAGTGTGCTTACAATGCATTTATCAATGCTGACAACTTTTTTATGTAAAAATATATTTTTTTATAAGCAGAATGTGTTTTATTTTTAATATTCCCTAATTATAACATAAAAAAAATAATAATAAGCCAAAAAAATGTTGGCGTACATTTGGACCCCACTCGGTATTTAATGTAAGTTTTTGACCACGGGTTTATTAAGGTTAACGAGCCCAACATCCATGGACTCGGGACCTCGGTTTTTACGTCTCCTTCGAAAGACGGCAATCTACATTATACCTCGTGCTCATTGGTATAATGCTTGCGAGCTGTGATATGCTACTCCGCTGCCGGCTGTACGGGCCCTATACGATGGTTTTCCCTGGCATTGTCATCCATCCAAGTACTAACCACGTTCGATACTGCTTGACTGTAATTATCGCATCAAAGGCGTTCTATTACAGTGCTGGGTCGTCGCCCTCATACATACATTCATACATATAACATACCTAATATGGATTTGACGGTTTTTCTATCTTCGCTTATTAGATTGCCGAAAATGTGTCTTGGTAAGATTACTTGTCATCCTAGAGATTTCTGTGCAACCCAAATATTTGTGGCAAAGGTTTTTTTTCAAGTTTTTCACCCCATTTGGTTGCATTATTCAATGTCTACAATATACCCGAAGTTTAGAAAAATTCAAAAAATTCAAATTACGTTACAAGTTAGTTTGGCCTTAGAAATAACAAACATCTTCCACCCTCCTACGCACGTTTTAATACATAGACAAGGTTCTCAGGCTATAGCTTATTCACGATAAATTAACTCCAAAGTTAAAATGTCATATACCTGGAAATGTTATTGTCACTTTGACATCGATAAAAAAGGTGCATCCTTTTTTATCGCGATAAAAACTCCTCTTCCTCAATATCTAGTAAGCGGACGTCACTTTTACACAATGACAATGAGTCGCAAGTTTGGTTACTTATAATTTCAATATTCTGTCGTTAATTTATCTTGCCAAAAAACACTCGAGCTTTTCTTTTATCAGATAAATTTCTCTTCAACTCAAAGTTTTGCCAATCACTAAATTCGCTCGAAAAACTGACATTAGATAAAATCGCTCCACCTTCGGTGTCGCGATTTTATCATGTCAGTATTTCTCGTAAAATTAGTGATTGGCAAAACTGTTTCGTTGCAAAGAGAAATTTATCCGATAAAAAAAAGCTCTTGTGTTTTTACTGTTGATAAAAAGACGATGACGTTGGAAAACAAAATATTGCGATGTTGCCAAGCTGTAGTTTTTTTCTTTACTTAACGAAATTAGAAAAGTCAATCTGATGTTAGATTAATATATCAAGTTTAATTAACCTAACCTAACATTAAAAAGATTCAATCATTTACATTTGAATATGTAGCAATTAACAATAATGAATACTCTATTCCGAGCACTCTGGCTTCGCCGTCGTGCTCGACAAATCGCGCGTGTTTTAAAGACCTTAATATCCACTTATACTTTAATATACTATAAGAGCACCAAAAAAACTTGTAAATATATAGTATTTACGGTTGGTTAATTAAAATTTATTCTGATAAGCAGGAAAGTAACTAAAAATGACATCATCGTCTTTTTATCGTAAAAATCCTATAGTGCTAAATTTTGATATTTGCGAATTTAAGTGCGTGCATTCTTCAGTAAAACCAGACAAGAATACATGAGCAGCGACAGTAAGAGTGACTACGAATTGAAAGAAAAAGTGATGTCTACTTTCTTCGGAGCTCGAACGGAATCTTTTCGTAATACGGTTCACGTATCTGAATTTCACTTTCTCTTTCATTACTATTTTAGATATTTGAATTTTAAATCTTAATTTCACTAGATGTCAAGATATAATAGTATTATACTATCACAAATTTGAAAATAACTTTTCAAAAAGTAGAAGAAACATCTACTTCTCGGGATATATGCCCCTATAGACAATGAATTACACTTTCAAGTTCAAGCAGGGTACATGCATATACCAAGTTTAAAAGTGTATTACACTACAATATAGTGACACAGCTGTCTAAAAGTGCATTCATTGGACCTGAATCATCAGATAGA
The DNA here is from genome assembly GCA_910591685.1 of Galerucella tenella. Taxonomy (NCBI): domain Eukaryota; kingdom Metazoa; phylum Arthropoda; class Insecta; order Coleoptera; family Chrysomelidae; genus Galerucella; species Galerucella tenella. The sequence goes on from CAJUYH010005188.1 coordinate 5,105, forward strand.
ATATCAAAAACTGCAGGACGAGTTTGTACATCTGAGTGCATTTCAGCGTACTTTTAACAATCCCTAACAATCCTTCGAAAAAAAAGCAAGGAAAGTAGCACTAGAAACCAAAGATTTACAATAACACATGCATATACAGTGGCCCAAAAGTCTGGAAACGGACAATTATCGGAAGAAATTGCACAAGTGCATCAAAATTACCGATAATTTTGCATGACAGCGTGTTGTCTAAAAACTGCATGAGCTCATTTTCATATTTTGGCGAAAAAGTCAGACACCGAAGTTGGAGGGGTCTTTTAACAAAATATGAAAATGACCGAATATAGTTTTTCAAGACAACACGAGAAACTTGCTTAGAGCCAATTTGAATCAGATATGATTTCAGCAAGCTTGAGCTCCAGCTCATTTTGGTGTAAATATTCGGCGTTATTTAGATGAGATATTTCCCAGACAATGAATTGGTAGACGAAATAGAATTAGATGGCCTCCAAGTTCACCTGATTTCAACCCAAAAAATAATTAATATTGGAGATACTTGAAAATTCAGTTTACAAATAGGCGTTGCAAACTTATGTTTTATGTATTTTAGACTACATAAAATCATAAGTGTTACATATGGTTGAACTCGTATTGAATAGGAGATTCCAATAATGACTGAACATACAGGGTGTTTAATTTGAAAAACCAAAGTTACTAATAGTATGAGATAAACGGCAAATCTGACAACATTGCAAAGATCAAATATAGAATCTCCGTATTCTAAAATAGGTGTACCCCAAATTTTGTACAATTTACGAGCTAATTGGCCGTTCCCAGACTTTTGTGCCACTCTGTGTATAACAGTAGTGTCCAGCGGAAGCATATTATGATTTTATACTTCCACTCTTGCTGCTATAACATTTTTCTGCGTGTAAAAAAGTACCAGGTAATGATTGCAAAAAAATGAAAGTACTCCGTCAATAAAGTTCATTACCCTCTTGTACATAAAAGTGGGACATTTGCTAGTTTTTGCGGGCCTTGGGCTAATATTTGATGGTAAATAAAATAAATAAGGTTTGGTTTTTGCCTCAGAATCGATGATCACTTCGTATACGTTTGTATTGCGTCACGATATTATGCAAAAGGCATTCATTTGTGTTCGTGAAATTATTACCGGTCAATTTATTCACGAACAAAACGTTTTGCTATCGAAATAATTATATTAGAAAGCATTTTTTACGGGTGTTAAAGGAAGTTCAGTCACTAGCTTGCGAAATAAATCGAGTACGATAGAGAGTTAAAACAAACTATTGTAAGCCTGGAATGAAAAAAATTTAAATTAATTTAAAAAAGAAAAGAAAAATTAAATTATAAATTAAAAAAAAAATTATAAATATTTAAAAAGAAAAACAAAAAAAATATATATATATTTTTCATCTTTTTTAAATTAATTTATATTTTTTTTATTCCAGGCTTACAATAGTTTGTTTTAACTCTCTATCGTACTCGATTTATCGTTAGTATTTGTGTGATACATTTTTTGTCTTTAAATGGATACAAATTTTTTTTAAATTTTTATTTTATTATTTATTCATATTTATAATTTTTTTTCCAATATTTATAATTTTATAATAATATATATATACAAATAAAAAATTTGTATCCATTTAAAAACAAAAAATGTATCAGGCAAATACTAACGATATCTATCTAACACAAAATTTTAACTGTAAAATTGACAAAACAACCTGAAATATAACTGGCCTGTTGGCTCTGCCAGTGCCAAAAACGAGAAAAAAAAATAGAGTTTGTGATTGGTTAAAAAACCGTTAACCGTTAAAGTTTTCTGGGAATTTTAAAGATTAGTAAATTTATAGATTTTGATGTGCTCTTTCCGAATCTCGACTTTGCTATCTGCCGGATTCAGTAAAACCATATATTTTGTTTGGGCCACCTGTGCTGTATATACTTGCAAACATTATAGTTCATTTACGTTAAGTTTGCAAGTTTGACATTTGTAGTAACAATTGCAGCCACTGCACAAAATCTAAATATCCAAAGTGTAAATGGAATAATTAATCATATCAAGGGGGAAGTTACGGTCCAAAAGTTGGCTGCCGTGTCCGTGGTTGCCAGACTTATGTTGTCAAAATCAGACAATTTTATCAAAATTTCTTGTGTTGGTTTGTCGTTTTCATTCGCATTTTATAGTGTGTTATTTACTGTGTAAGATATAATCTGTTATTTTCATAAAATTATTTAAACACTGCGTCGCAATGCATGAGTCTTTATTAAGTGGTTGCAAGGAGATGGTAGCATCCCTAATATCATATTTTGAGAGAGAACTAGATAACGGTGGACCACTAATTCCTATTACTTCTGTGAGAGATGTAAGATTTTAATAAATACATTGTTACTTAATACTGCAATAACGATGCAATTCAACATCTGCATGAAGATAACATTTTTCAGTTAAACTTAGGGTTTCAAAGTTGGACATCATGAAATTTATGTATTTAATCATCAAAATTTTATAAATTTTGCTCTTATTTTTGAATTGAATGTAATCTTATACAATAAACAACTTATCAACATAATTTAATGACAAATACTGGAAAAAAATTACAACGTGGCAACGATGTAGAAGATCTGTCATGTTTTGTTATTGCAAACTTATCGTAAATAAACTATACCTTACCGATTAGTATAATTTTTAACATTCTCAATACTTGATTTCGGTTTATTACTTTACTTCACCCACTATAGTTTGAAAACCTTCATCCCTCGTTATAAGCGTAAGAGGGTGGCAAGTAGTCTCTCAGCGAGGTACCGATCGGCCATTCACCTTGAAACTGCAAATAATATAATATATGTGGGACGAAATTCGTATTCTCTCTCTCTCTATCGCTCTTCGAACTGCAAGAGCTCTGGAGAAATCCAGGTCAAATGGAACCCAGAGCGAGTCTAGTTCAATGACTTCCTGCGAGCTCAGTTAAATGCAACGTTGACATGTTGATAAAAAGTAGTAAATTCTGCATTTCTTTATGCCGAATAAAAATAAAGAAATAATGAATCTAGACCCCTCTTACCACATGTCAACAATAATAAGCAAAGCAAAGACCCCCTCTACAGTGCTTACGTATTACTAGAACGGCCTCTTGGCCACTTTTAAGAGGAAATCATAGACAGCAAACTACTTATTTTATTATCTAAAAATTTTGTTTCACTTTAGATACTATGAACAAAATAACGTTGACAAAAAATAAATGATTGCTCATTTTTAGATGGACAAGTAATAAAAATATTCGAAAAAAGCCGCATAATTCTGTTATATTTTATTTTGCGAGACTGAGATGGAATATAATTTCGAACACATACGATGTTAGTTATCCGATCTCTTTCACCGTCCTCATAAAATATATACGACCGAGGTGAAGGGTGAAGAGGGCTGTTTGGGATTTGGATGGTTAAAAATGTTTAGTCTAGAGATAACCATATTACCGAAGCGAATAAAATTTAGAGACAGTATCAAGGAGTTTTATTATAATATTGTACCCAATTAAAACATAATCTTACAATTCCGTATCTTTTATTATAATGTCCTATTCCATAGTATAATCTGCTGAAAGTTGAAAATAATCCACATTCTAAACATTTCTGTAAATCTGACAACACGGCGAACAGTGAGATACAGATAATATAGCCTAATAACGAGGTATCGTATCGCGAAGCTTACTTATCGAGGTCGACTAATACCTCGTGCGAGAGCAGGGCATTGCCTTTTTGTTTTTGAGGTCGTGTGTACGCCAACTTATTCATTTCACTTATCCATGGCCACGCATACCAGGGCGGAGTGATAAGTTGGTATCTTAAACAACGCGTTGTTTAACTAGCCTGGCTGTTAAGTAAGGTCGGGAACTGAGTTTAATCTACTAAGGATGTGGATATTGATCGGTACAATATACAGACTGATATAAAATCATAATTAAAGAGTACGTATGTCTATTTGAGATTTATCGTTCCTGTATAGATCTACATGTCGAATAAATATTTTTTCCTAAATGATTTTCCAAAATATTTTACAAAAATAACACTGTTATTATTCTCGATATTTTCGACTAGACAGACACTAATCGACCAGTGGAGATGGCCCAAAATGTAATTAAAAAAAGGACGAAATTAATAATAACAGAAAACGAATGATCAGGAACCAAAAAAACCCAACCGCGTAAAAGATAGAGCGGTTAAAGGGGAGCGCGTTTTAGGGGTCAAACGAGGTTATTCGTCATTTCCGGCGAAAAATTCTGTAGGTATTAAAAATATCTTTTGTCATTTTTCACATAGCCTCAATAATTCTGAGAAAAATCGAAAGAACCATGCTTCAAATTTTTGTTAGGCGCCGAAATAAGCTGTTCTTTTAAAAAGGTGCCAAAAACCGCAAAAAACAAACAAGATTTTCGAAATTCGAGTTTTCGGCAATTGTTGAATATGGGCAATTTTTTAGGAAAATGTACAGTTGAAATCATTTATAAAATGGAAATGTAGGATAGCAAAGCAAATACAAATTTTATCAAATCAATAAACCCGATCGAAAAATTTTGTGGTCCGCTAATGATATAGAATTTTTACAAACAAATTAATCCATTTAAAAAAATTTATCCTACGCCCATGATGAGAGAAATTTGTCGGAATAAATTAATTCCTTATATTAATTTTAACGCACTTCTATAGTAAATCGAAATTTTCACAAAAAAGCGCCCTTTCCAATAATCTCGTCATACGCCTATGATGGAGGAAATTTGCCAAAATAAGCTAACCCTCCTAAAAAATTTTTATCGTGCGCTCATGGTAAATGGGAGTTTTTACAAATCAATGTTGCCCCCACACAAATTTATTTTAAATCCATGGTAGATAGAAAATTTTGCAAATGAATGTTTTCATTTTAAAAATTTTATGGAACTCCCATGGTAAATGGAAATTTTCACACAAAAATGAGCCGCTTTTCAAAAATTCTATCATACGCCCATGATGGAGGAAATTTGCCAAAATAAACTAACGCTCCTAAAAAATGTTATCGTGCGCCCATGGTAAATAGCTGTTTTTACAAATCAATGATTTCCCCGCAAACATTCTATTTTACGTCCATGGTAGATAGAAAATTTTGCAAATTGATGCTTCCCTTTTAAAAATTGTATGGTACTTCCATGGTAAATGGAAATTTTCACACAAAAATGAACCGCTTTTCAAAAATTTCATCATACGCCCATGATGGAGGAAATTTGCCAAAATAAACTAACCCTCCTAAAAATTTTATCGTGCGCCCAGGGTAAATGATCCCCCACACATATTTTATATTACGTCCATGGTAGGTAGAAATGGAAATTTTCACACAAAAATGAACCGCTTTTCAAAAATTTTAACATACGTCTATGTTGTGTGTTGCATAATTTGGAAAGCCTGATGACGCGAATTCCATAATTTTTCTCCACCCAAAAAGTACCAAACGCGCCTAAAGTACAATTTACTTCACAAATATCTACACACGCCGAAAGTAGTTGCATTGTCTATAAAAAGACAATGGTAGTTGATAGTTGATTAACAAAATGGGACAAATACGAACGCCTGAAATTGATTTATTTTCGTACAGCTCCGGTATGTACCTACGTTATATTATTTTGGTCTCACTCTCGCGGATATCGTAATCGCTTTCGATGTTACAATGTCAGATTACCATTCTGTTTTTATACACGGCTTGTTTAGACAAACAAAGTAAGTGGGTTCTTGACAGTTTGTTGATTAACAATCAGGCAAATTATAAGTATTATACTTGTTATCATTCGACATGGCCTTTTAAGCTAAGTAATTCGTGATATATACCTACAAACCTAAAAACTTATAAATAACTATACGTGAATTTTCGCGATTAAGAAACCTTACCTACTTGAGATATATTATAAAATATGAATTAATAACAGATGTATAATATACAGTGTGGAACAGACAAATGGAATTAATTCGACGACGAATAAATGAGGGCGTGTTTTGGAAAAATGCTTGGACACGTCGATTTTTATTTTTAAATGCGCATTTTCTTCACAAAAAAAAAAGAATAATACAGTGTGTTATGTGACAGTGGCCAATTCCAACTTTCTTATTTTAAATGCAGCCCCCAGTATATTATTTATTTTTTGGATTCTTCAAAAAAATCTAGACATAATTCATGTACCTTCAACTGTTTCGGAAATATTAAATGTTCTTAGATTTATTACAAAAATTAGCATTAAAAAGCATGTTGGTGAAGACTATTATTATTGACCGAGGACCTAGATTAATTCGCGAGGGGCTTTCCCCCGAACGGAATATGGTGCGAGGATTATAAATGTCTTTAACACCATAGTGTATATACAATTTTTTCCACTACTAGCCAAATTTAAGACTAAAATTAAAAATAATTCACCAAGGCACTACGAGAAGCGTTTACCCCGTCGTCTGACTGACAAGTACACTGTTAGTATTCGATATATTATGAACGTACTCGTTATCTCGAAAATACTGAAAATTTTCATAAAATATTGAAAATTCTGCTAAAATATTGAAACTTTTAATCAATAAAGAAAAGAAGTGAAGAATTAATATTTGTGAAATCATGTCAACTTTTCAGATTAGCATAGAAATATCGATAAAATATTGTAAATTTTAATACAATAATAAAAATTTTAATAAAATACTGAAAATTTTATTAAAATATTGAATATTTTGATAAAATATTGAGAATTTTTATAAAATATTGAAAATTTTAATACATAATGAGAATTTTGATAAAATACTGAAAATTTTGATAAAATATTTAATATTTTTATAAAATATTGAATAAATTTTAATAAAATATTGAAAATTTCAATGAAATACTGAAAATTTTAATAAAATATTGAAAATTTCAATAAAATACTGAAAATTTTAATAAAATATTGGAAATTTTAATAAAATATTGAAAATTTCAATAAAATATTGAAAATTTCAATAAAATATTGAAAATTCTACTAAAATATTGAAAATTTTAATCAATAAAGAAAAGAAGTGAAGGATTAATATTTGTGAAATTATGTCAACTTTTCAGATTAGCATAGAAGTATTGATAAAATATTGTAAATTTTAATACAATAATGAAAATTTTAATAAAATACTGAAAATTTTAATAAAATATTGAATATTTTGATAAAATATTGAGAATTTTAATAAAATATTGAAAATTTTAATACATAATGAGAATTTTAATAAAATACTGAAAATTTTGATAAAATATTGAATATTTTTGTAAAATATTGAATAAATTTTAATAAAATATTGAAAATTTCAATAAAATACTGAAAATTTTAATAAAATATTGGAAATTTTATTTTCCAACATTACGGGTATAGTCTAAAGCGCTCTTATCGTGCGGATTCAAAGGTCACTAACCATTTGTATCAAATCAGAAAACACAGAGGCTACCAAAATGTGAGATAATAAACAATATACCCGGAGAAAAGAATGATGGTTTTATTATTTGAACTAACATAAGCTACATAGACGTACCTGCTATTTTTATTTTTGCAAAAATGTGGTGATAAAAGATTACAAAAAATATACAGCGTCTCTTCGGAAGTTCATACAAAATGGCAAACTTTTTCAATCCTTTATATCTCAGAAAATTTTAATATTGATAAATGTTTTTGCATCTTGACAAAATTATTTTGACGTATTCAGAATTTGAGGAGTGTATGTCGGGTGAAAATAAAGAACAAAAGTATGACGATACTGAATCAAATTTTTCCTAAAAATATGGAATGTGAGTCAGCCAAATTGAAAGAGTTAAGTAAGGTTTTTTCCAAGCTAATATTTCACATTTTTCAAGCCAACGATAAATATCACTTTTCCGCCAAGATGAAGTAGGTAGGTTGTTTATTTAAAATTCTTGAATGACATGAATCATTGTCCAACACAATTAAAGATGGAGCATCCAAATTTGGTATTAACTGATCTTTTATCCATTTTTCAAACATTTCGCAATTCATATTGTCATGATACCTAGTCAGAACTTTTTGATGTTAAAGAACAAATTAAGCTTGAACCTGGAACAAAGCCTGTTACAGAACCAGCATGCAAAATAATAAAACGCTTTCCCGTGTCACATCCTTTTTTTCTTTTTAACGCCTTTTACAGACACATCTTGTCAATATTTTGAGCCACTTCCATTTGAAAATATCCACGTTCCGTCTAAAAATACCAGTTTTTTAAATTTTGATTTGTCATTTTCTGTTTATCTTTTTGAAAATTTGAACACGCTGAATCAATATTTTTGGCAGCTCACATAAAAATTTTCGGTTACAGTCTTTTTTATAGCGAAACCCCTACTTTCCTATTAATTTTGATAGTGATTTAAGTTCGATTTCCGAAACAGAATTTTTAAAGATTCTCTTAAAACTGGAAGAGTTTTATTGGTTTTTGTTCTATAACATCTCGAACTTCCATTTTAATATTTTCGCGCAAATCCTCAATCTTTGGCTTTCTTCGTTTGCATTTTTTTGTATTCCTCGGTATGATAATATGCCTTTTGTCATGCACAATTTTCTGCACAGTCCTTAAACTAACTCCCAGTGCTTTCGCTGCATGCTGTTTCCTGCACACTGGTTGACGAATTTCCACTTTTTCTTTCATCTATCAGATTAAGTACCATTTTTTTTTTCTTGAGGATTCAAAATAACGGAAAATTGCTTCTTATTATTCATATTGACACTTTGAATTGTCAAAAACACAAAACTGACATAATTAAATGAAAACTTAGCTGGTGAAAAACTTTTTAGAATCGCTGAAAACTAAATACATATCCTTTTTTTCCGTAAAAATTGCATAAGTCCTATTCATCTAAATTTTAAATAATATGAAATTAAAAATAATTAAACATCATTGCAAAAAATTAAAAAGGAAATATTAGACAAATAACTGCTTCCATCTACAGTTCCTAACGAACAATAAATTAAATAAAAATCTTCTTTAAACAATGTAATTAAACCACTTTTATTTTCATTGAAGAGGTTACCATAACTATACGACTGACTGTCTTCACTCGACGAAGAAAGAGAAAGTCGTACATACCATTATAAAATATATTTAAAATGAATAGTGTCAGTGTTACGGATTCTTATCTGGCGAGTTTTCACTTTCATTTTGAAGCATTCTTCGTAATTTCTTATAATAGTACCTACTTTCCAGTACGAATCGTTGACCTGCTATCTGCATAATATATGTAAAAGTTTTAAAAGAAATATAATTAAACATAATGTCTATGTCAAAATTAGTTGAATAGAGCTGATGATAGAAAGATTAGAACATCATTGTCATGATGTTAATTATTTAAAAAAATTTGTAATATTTAACTTCTCATCACTTTTGTGTTATTTATAGTACATATTCATTATTTTAGATTAATTTTCTATATCAATTATTTAACTTGATTGTAAAATGTTATTTGATCGCAGGTTTATTACATCAATTTTATTGCCTCTTTAGATCTTTACAATAGGGTACCATTTTCTATTTGTTACAGCCTGATGATGGTAATTGTTACCGAAACTAGTTGCAAGTTTTGAGTCCCAACGGACATTAAATATATTGTGGTTTGACTTTGAGTTTCATTGAACCCTTTATCAAGACCTTCTTGTCAATTAAATATCCAATTAGTATTTTGTCAATTTTTTTAGGTTCGGTTTTATGCCAGCTAGACTTAGCCTCTTGGGCTTTTTATGTCTTCACAAATGGATTGCATTATTTTTTTATATTCTCAACCAATTCATGACTTTTTATATTAGTCCAGTTACTGAAAACCTGAAAATATCGAAAGCACCTGAAAAGTCGCTGAAGACTACCAAACCCCCAAACCCTAGAAAACGGGTTTCTTGCTAATATATGCGTATTAGAGAATTTTTCTTCAGATAAAAAATTAAGATCGTCTTATTATCTACAATAATCGATTCCATCATTTTTTTCGAAAATTCGATAGTTATCGAGATAATGAGACCTAAAAGTCTAGGAAAAAACACTATTTTTTTTTAAATATGAACACATTAATGAAATAGTCTCAAAATCTTGTGGAAAAAAACTTTGACCGCTTTTTTAAATATTTACGAACGAGCTGCAAGTCACATGGAATAATAGCTACGGGTCTTTTGCCTAGTTATGGAACAATTCGTCCGCCCGCTTACAAGTTCATACACAGCCTCAGCTGAAATGAGGCGACTTTAGGTCTTATTATCCCGATAACTATGAAATTTTCGAAAAAAATGAAGGGGACCATTTTTGTAGATAATAAGACGATCTTCATTTTTTATCTGAAAAAAATTTTCTCATTCGCATATTGAGCCAGATATTAGCGAGAAACCCGTTTCCCAGGGTTTAGGGGGGCATTTTCCCCCTTCCGTAAACTCGATCGCGTTAAGTTTTTTCTCGTTTGAAAACACCCACCATGACCTACAAATTGAGCCCAAAGTTAAGTCTTCAGGGACTTTTCAGGAGCTTTGTCCCTCCATTTACTGGACTATATTGGGATCATTCCCTAATACTGCTGGAGTGGAAATCAGCCGTTGTATTAACCATAACTTATCAAAATGTAAATATACATAATATATTTCATTTATATAATAATTATAACACTGAACCCTTTTTACAAGCAATAAGTTTTCCCCATTGACACACATTTATATTAAGGTAGGTAACGGTTACGGAACGTCGTACTAATAGACAATTCTTGCCAAATTCGCATATCTATGATTGTGATAACACACCAGGCACATAATGCTATGTGTCGTAAAGATACTCAGGTAACCTATTTTCTTTTTGTCGAGTTTGTTGAACTCGCAATTCGAGGTTATATGGAGGGAAATCGTCGTTAACTATTGGCCGAACGAACGTACTAACGTACATGTGCTGTTTTTGCATTCTAAATTCAACCTCCAGTTTTAATTTCATCTTGCCCCAGATTCTGCGGCCGCCGAACTGAGGTGAACGCTCTAATCTCGTTGCAAGGTGCCAACGGCCTCGCTACTTCGGTTGTAAGAGTATTACAACGAGATACTAACTTGAAGCACCTCGAATCGAGGCTATGCACAGTGACACGGATCTAGAAAATAGAGATGGAAAGTAGCGTTCCGTATGATATAAGGTATAAGTCACGTGTTTGTACTGTACGGAAGAGTAGATATAATAATATGTAGAAAATGAAAATAATCATACTAATAACTAGATGTTATTACAAAGGAATTTTTATATTTAACAATTATAGCAAGATGTTATATACTTTCTTTGACATGTAGATATTATTAATAAATGCAAAAAATGCCCAACCAAAAGTCTTACACTGAGCACTGTTTACACTACAACACTAACACTTTACATCTTACGCAGGTTTCGATAAAGATAGGCTATCTTCTTCAGAGACTGAGAGTGATTCGTCATCCATATATACTAAACTGGACAAAATTTTATAATTGCTTTTTTCCTAATAAACTATACGACAGACTATAAGGTGAAGATTATTTACGAGGATGTATTGATATCTAGTTAGCCTAGACCAGCTTCATGCATAAACAAAATATTGCGTCACCATAGCAACAATAGAACAATAACTCATTAGAAGTGTCAGTGTGAAGCTGGACGTCAAAAAAGTAAACCAGAGTTACGCAATAAATTAAAAGAAAAATAAGATGTCCATTGGACTAATAGGAGTATCGAGCCATATCATTAAGTAGGTACCTGTATTTAAAAAAGTTAAGAGGTAAGCAGATTTACGAAGATATGCTTAATACCCTTGGTGATCAATGTCCTTCGTCCTCTCCAAGACCTAAGAAGTTTCGTGTCCAAAAATCTGCTGGCAAAGTTCTTGCTTCAGTTTTTTTGGATTGCCAAGGAGTAATCATGATTGATTTCTTGGATAAGGGTAGAACAATAATCGGAAATTACTATTCTACATTACTGACCACTCTACGGGAAAAAGACGCGGAAAGCCATCCAAAGGTGTTTTGTTTTTGCAGGACAACGGCCCTGCACACAAATCTCATGTTGCCATGCAAAAAATTCGTGATTTAGGGTTTGAATTACTAGAACATCCCACTTATTCACCAGATTTGGCTCCGTCCGACTATCATCTCTTTCCTCAACTGAAAAAAAGTTTAAAAGGTCGTAAATCCTTCCAACGAGGATGTAATAAAAGCTGTAGAGGTCGGGTTTGCAGAGCAAGAAGAAACATTTTTTTTGAAAGGTCTAGAGACGTTGCAGGTTCGCTGTAATAAATGTATCCAATTAAGAGGAGAATATGTTGAGTAATAAAATATTTTGACATTGAAATTTTGTTTGGTTCTATAGTAGGCTAAGAATTTTTCAATATACATATGTATGTAAACCATAATTACTGTATCGCTAACGGTTCCAGAATAAAAAAAATTAGAAGTCATACATGCCTTTTTGGTTGTTCTTTATGGCACATAATTTTATATTCGAATTTATCCACCTCAAGTTTTCTTTAATAAACTCAAAAATTGAGGCATTTCTCAATAGAACCTACCTAAAGTAACTATCAAGTTATTGTAAAATATTTATTCAATTTCAAGTACAACTCTGTAAGACCCGATGAACATCTGGTTGTTAAAGGATTATTGCATTCCAATACTCTGTGTACTTTTTGAAACAAACTATACTCACTAGCCATTATTATTGCTAACCTTAGCAATAAAGAAGAAGGCATATTATGAAGATAAATAGCCAAACTTTGTGAAAAAATCTTTCTCATAAAAAGGATTCCAATTAACGTTATTTTTTCTTATAATAGTATCGACATTTTGAAGATATCAGATTTGTTGTTTGAATTGGTCTAAGCCTTTTCAAGTAAGTAACAAAAATACGGACATAAACACCATAGTAAACTCTATATACAATGTGTCCACTTGTGTTCGCACCATATGGGAAACTCTTTTATTGTTAACATTACGAAAATAAGTTATTCTTCATAAAATGTTCTGCATGTTCTAAAACCTAGAATAAAATCAACAGATATACATTTTTTTCAGAATTATACGAGGTTTCTCAAAAAATATGAATTTTACTCAAGAGTAAAGTACCTTTAAATTTGACAATATCGGAAAATATTATTTCAAAAACTTGATCAAAATTTGAAACTAAGTACAAATATGCAATTGCATCCATTTACATTGACAAAATAGTTTTGTGCTTGTTTAATATTATTTCATTTTCTCTTCACCACTTAATAACGCTACCATATTTATGCGTAATATTCTAACGCGTTCTGACAGTTACTGCCAAACATTTGTTGCTATTAAACATTAAACACTCATTAGTTTGTGAGCGCATCCTAGTTTACAGGTAATTACTACAGTAATAATTTGTACCTAAAAATACATTTTAAAAATGAATAATTTTTTTCAAGATAAATTAATATAATCATATATTTGAACGTATTTCTCAGTGCTGAACAACTTTTTTCCATAGAATTTTTCGATATTGTCAAATTTAAAGGTACTTTACTCCTGAGTAAAATTCATATTTTTTGACAAACCTCGTATATTACTGAAAAAAATTGATATCTGATGATTGTATTTTAGATTTTAAAACAAGCAGAACTTTTTACGAGGAATAACTTTTTTTCCTCAAATTGATAATAAAAAAGTTTCCCATATGATGCTTAAGTAAGTGGAAACAGTGTAGATCAGTTATTGAGCAAAACTAATCTTACAGCACTGCCATATTGCAGCAAGTTTATTGCATGAATAATTAAAATTAAGCCTTCTTACATTTTATCCTCTTTCTCGCAAATTAACTAGATTTTTTGACAATTGACATTTGACATTGTGATTGTCACATTCATTTTACTATTGGTAAAATTTAGACCAACAAGAATAAGACAATAAGTTAGAAATTCAACCAACCAACAACCAACACAATAATTATGTTGCCAAAATATAAAATCACAAAAAAATGGTAATTTGCGCGTGAACTTCATAAATTAAAAACATTTCTATATTTGTCAAGCCTGAATGTTGGTCCGAAAAGCATTTCATTCTTTCGTTAGGTTTGTGCTCAACACCCCAGGCATTTGACCTTAATCTTTGTACCATTTCCCATGTTAGCAACTTCCATTCCAAAAGCTTTGTGCCTTCTATACAGGCCACTAGATTTTCAGTAGTTGTAATGGTTGTATTATTTTCTATACTTGACAAATGCATGCGCAATTATTATTCAACAAATTTCAGCAATTAAAAAGGCTGTTATGTAATACCTATAACTATTAGATTTAAGGATAAACCAATATGAAAATGTAAAAACCAAAATGAACACCAAAAATAATAGGTAATTATAAAATAATGTATGTATGAATAAGTGAAATAACAGTTCCGCCCATCTTTAGCTTGTTATACCAACAAAAGTGAGTGAACGAAAGAGAGAGAAGGTTACATCGAATATAGAGATAGATCATGCATTGAAGGCCGAGGTGAATGAACTAGCCTCTCTTGCCCTAGATTCAGTCTGGTAGTAACTGAAAAGTGAAAACAAAACCTGAAAGATTGGCTCCGAGCAAGACTAATTTAAAGAGAAAAAAAGTAAATTAATAGACTATTTCCTAGTAAAGCTGCATAATTCATGATTTTCATTTGTAGGTTTTAGGTATTATGGTTTTTATTGCTGAAAAAAGTTTTAGGTTATGTTTAAATTTAATTTTATAATTTCATCCATCAATAATAACCGCAGTATAATCAATTAATGATTATTTAGTGTCAGCATATTTTGAAACAATGCTTTTTAATTATACACACATTTTAAAGTTATATTCTCATATAATTATAATTATTAATCTTGACCAAGTAGGTAGTGTCAATACAACTATTGCTCACCTGCTAATACTTTTCCTAGTAAATTTTCATTTTCAGTTTCTTGATTTTGTTGTGGTGGAAAGTTGATTACATCTTCTCCAATTTCCATACCTTCCACCGGTCCTGCAGTGGCACAAGCCGTTTCTTTATATTCATTAACAGTCATGTTTTAAGAGAAACGGTAAACTTTTTATAACACCGACGAAAAAATTAGGCTAATTTGTTAATTGAATTAACTAGACATACCGGCAAAACCACCAATTTTTCGTATTTTGTTATTGTTTAAAAATGCAAATCCCGGAGAGCGATACACTACGAGTGTTCAAAATATGAACATTGTCGCGCAACTCTACCAACAGTTCACGTAAGTTGTTTCGGCGGCGGTGTTGTCGCTCTTCTTTAAAATAGCTGGATATAATGAATTTTAAAATTATTATTTCCTAGACTGGTTTGATTTATTTTATATTATACGATGATTGATTTTGTCTTTAATTTGTAATTTTAGATTTTTAATATTTTATTTGACTTTATTAATCAAAATAACAAGATTTCTATCTCACAAATATATTTTCAACATTACCTACCTACAAAATAATAGAATAAAATAATTATCTCGCATAGTTTTGATGCTTTTAAATAAAATAACTGTGCCATAAACTAATTTAATCCCAATATTTTAAAGACAAAGTATCGAAAAAGAAGGATGTATAAATAATATGAACCATTATAAATGTTGCTTCGTCACTAGGATTTTAGGAATTTGTTTGTGGCAACGCTCACTTATTTTAATGTTGACCCACTAACTCATATCCCTCGGTCAGCGCACTCTTAATAGAGTTGTGGTTTTATTCTTGGACACTGATGTTGAGATTTTTTTGTTTGGAGAAAGGGGCGCCAGCTTGATAGTAATATAGTAACTTTCGCTTTTTTCTAATGTAATTAAATGTAAGTGCTCACGTGTTACGGATTGTTGCTTGTTTATGTCGACGACCTACCACAATTCGAGTTAAAGAAAGCTGTCTATTTTATTTTTTTAACTTTTGTTTTGGGAAGGTGTTGTGGTAGGTAATTTACGATGTTGTATTTTTATGAATAAATTGTATAATATAATTTTTATAGTAAATAATGATATTTTTGATTTTGGATTGGATTTGGACGGCAGCTCGAAGCTGGTCCAATTTTTTTTTGTACACTGGGCCGAAATAAAGGAGTACATTTTTCAATTGAAAATATTTTGTTTTTTGGGCGATTTATTTTTTTTGCAGGGCTAATAACC
This sequence comes from Galerucella tenella, assembly GCA_910591685.1. Taxonomy (NCBI): domain Eukaryota; kingdom Metazoa; phylum Arthropoda; class Insecta; order Coleoptera; family Chrysomelidae; genus Galerucella; species Galerucella tenella. The sequence continues at coordinate 21,275 of CAJUYH010005188.1, forward strand.
TAACATGTCCTCAACATGACTGTACATTTGGAAGCAAAAATAATGTACAGGTACGGACTTATAAAAAAAATTACATAACGGTGCATTTGAGCTCGTTGCGAATGAAAACTGATTTAGCTAAAATTGTACTAATATGCTTTTTCGGTAGATAAACTATTCAGAACACTTCAGTAAAAAGGAAATTTTCCGAAATTACCGGATTCGCGAAATACTATTTTTTTATTAAATAACATTTATGAAAACAGTTTAGTAACTTTGAAACTTAGAGTAAAATATTATGAATGTGGCCACCATTATTGTTTACCACTTCTTGAAGTCGTCTGCGCCATAAATTGATAGCCCCATGTATTGCACCCTGTTCAAAATTGTTCCAAACAAACTGCGTTCTTTCTTTGAGCTGCTCGATTGTTTCAAACTGTTGTCCGTCATACAAATTTTGTTCGAAAACTCCCCAAATTGAATAATCAACCGGATTTAATTCTGGGCTGTTAGATGGCCACATTCATACTATTTTTCTCTTTAAAGTTTTAAAGTTACTAAACTGTTTTTATACATGTTATTTGTTAAAATGTTATTTAATAATAAAATGGTATTTCGCGAATTCGGTAATTTCAGAAAACTTCCTTTTTACTGAAGTGTTCTGGATAGTTTATCTACCGAAAATGCATATTAGTACCTACAATTTTAGCTAATGGGCTTATTCTGTACAAAAATGTTAGCGGTAAGAGCGCTGTAAATCTTCAAGGTCGAGAGATGTTACGAAAAAGCTATTCTGTACGGTATTGATGTAACTTACATCGATGAATAACATTTTCGCTGTTAAAATAACGCCGACCAAAATATTCGACGTTGGGAGTGTTTTGACACTGTTTGTTATAAGTTGAATTGTAAATTTTCATGAAATGAGTCAAAATGAACATCAATATAATCCCATTTTTTGAAACAAAAAATTAGCCAAATTTTGGGGTATAAATTGAAATAATTTTAGGAATTATATGCGTATAGAAAGAAAAATATTACGTGACTCACAAAATCCGTTTGATATACCGGAAGACCTTTTCATTGCCTATTGCAGGCTAAATAAAGAAATGAATTTGATACTTAGAGCCACATGCAAAAATCCAGGAAATGCAAACGCCATCAATTTTTTAAATAAAAATGATAAATGAATAAACCCACTAGTAACGTATCTACATATAATATAACGATAACCTAAAAATTCTTCTTCCTTCTGGTTCCTTGACCTCTTGCTTTACATCATCCGACCAATAACTTAAAAATTAGACAAATTCTACTACACAAAATAATATGAGTGAAGTTAGCTGCGATGTAAGATTGCGCTGTCAATAATTTTTTTACATCGGGTTTTTCAGAATACGATTTTCAACCGCGCTGTTGAATTTGATTTAACATTGCGATTTTAACTACATTACAGCTGTTACGGACAGATGTTCAGAATAAGCCCAGTTTTCATTTGCAACGAGCTCAAATGCACTGTTAAATAATTTTTTTTATAAGTTCGACCCTGTACATTTAGTTTTGCTTCCAAATGTACAGTCATGTTGAGGATATGTTAGGTTATTAGCCCCACAAAAAGAAAATAAATCTGCCAAAAAACAAAAAAAAAAGATTTTCAATTAAAAAATGGACTCCTTAATTTCGGCCCACAGTGTAGTCCTTACATTATCAATAAATTAATGATTTAAGACCCCATAAAAATTATAATTCAATAAGATAAGTGAGGGATATGGCTAGGTTAGGTCAGCAGGTTTCTATCCCCCATAAAAATGTTAGGTTAGGTTGAATTACTAATTTTCATGCTTCATGAATTTATTTTCCAATTATTTCTCAATAATCTTATGTCTGCGTTATTTGTTTAATTAAGAAAGGGCCCTACTCAACTGCAGCTTGACATAACTTTGGTGGTTCCAAAAAAAACTACATTTAAAGTTCATTTTCCAAGTTGCGTCAAATCGCAGCGACTTGTTGCTGGGACAAACTGCTGCGAGAAAAATTACAATCAGCATATCGATAGTTTGTTGCTGCGACTCATCCAGGCATAGGGAAAACGTAATGTGTTGCCAACTTGATTGACAGTGACAGCAATGTCAGAGCGGTTGGTTGGGTTGGTTGGGTTGGTGCGACCAAATCTACCAGAAAAGTTACCAAGTCGCAGCGACTTCTCGCTCGAAAGTAGAGCAAGTTCTAATTCATGCGACCGACGCGCCGAACGAAAAAGAAACGCCAAGCTGCATGCAAATTTTTCGAGTTGCAGCGTCAACTCGCACCGTGGAAATGTGTCTTATACACTTAATAACCGAGATGCAGGGTGTTTTATAAATTTTACCTATTTCTTTCTGGCTTTAGAATAGAGTGGAATAAAACGGTCGCGGTCATTTTGTGGTACCAAATTCTGAACTCAACTTGTTAGGCTTTACATACGAATAAATTATAAAGTAACTATAAAACAATCTTATTTAGAATATTAAAAAATAACCTAATAAAAGTATTTATCTTTTATTTTTCTGGAGTAACTAGATACCCAAAGTACCATGTACCCTGGAGAGATGCGGAAGTAAGATTCTAAAAAAAATTTACGGATGGATTAAGGATGCAGGGCAGTGGAGAAGAAGAACAAACAAGGAAATCCAAGAGATATAAAAGGCAAGAAAAATTCAAGCACGGCGGTTTCGATGGTTAGAACATGTGGGTAGGATAGATAACGAAAGTTGTGTGAAGAAGATACTTCTTGGAGATGAAGGAGGTAATAAAAAAAGGGCACGACCTAGGAGAGGATAGATGATGTTAAGGAAGACTTGAAACAGTTAAGCTTCGACTGGAAAAGGATTGCAAGAGATTAAATAACATGGGGAAATATTAC
>CAJUYH010005189.1:0-24151 GCA_910591685.1 Galerucella tenella
AGATGTTAATCCGATTTAAACAATTAGCTTTAGTTTCCTGAATATGTTGTCTCCATGTGAACTTTTTATCGAAAATTACTCCTAAGAATTTGTGCTGATCCACTACATGTAGAGGATGCCCATTGAGATTTAATTGTGTAGGACAAGGATTGAGTCTTTTGCTGAAATGAATTACTTTGGATTTGGTTGTTGAAAAGTGAAAACCGGATTTAGTAGACCAATGGTGGATTTTATCTAGAGCCTTCTGAAGTAAGGTACAAGTACTAGCCGTAACTTTGCCTTGGCAGTAGAGAATGAGATCGTCGGCGTACAGTACATATTTGACAGGTGGAGTTATGGAGGAGCAGATGTCGTTAATACTCATCAGGAATAAAGTTGTGCTAAGAACCGATCCTTGTGGTACTCCATTTCCTGGGGCGTGCGATGTAGATGTTTGCCCATTTGTTACAACTTTGAAAGATCTGTTAGTTAAGAAGTTTTGTAGAAAGATGAAAATGTTTCCAGTTAAGTTAAAGTCTGTGAGTTTTTCGAAAATGGAAGTTTTACAAATAGTGTCGAAGGCGCTGTCAATATCCAGACTAACAGCAATTGTGTCATTTTTATTTTCAAAGGCTTGTGAGATATCTGTGACTAGAGTAACCAGATTATCCAATGTACATCTATTTGATCTAAAGCCTGCCTGAGCTGCAATTAAAAGGTTATGCGATTCCAAGTACCAATGTAGGCGTCTGTTAACCATTTTCTCGAGAATTTTGCACAGTGCACAGTGCACATTTTTTAAACTAACGTCTGAGCCAGTTAAACCGGAAAAATTGTTGATTAAATAATTGCATATGATAGCTGTTACCTCCCAGTATGTGTAAAAACATTATTGTAAGCTTAAACAATTTCGCCTACTGCTCTCACATCCACCTTTAATGCTAACCCAACTGGACTTACTTCGAAACCAGGTAGTCCAGAATGTATTTCGTTATATGGAACATTACATTTTAAATACATTGTTACTTTTTTTCTAATTATTCAATGACTTTATAATTCACTGTATTTCTTGAAATAAATCGAACACTAATAATTTTTGAGACTGATGATTCATATGAATTTGTACGAACAACAGCATAGCTCATGTGTCGCCCTGTATAAAATACATCGACTATCATATGATCTACCATTCACATTTTTGAGAATGTGCAGAAGGACTTTCTTCCTTCAAAAATATTTAAAAAAGCTAAGTGTTACATTTATAACTGAAAATAATTATATTTAATAAAAAATTGCCGCATCGATCATTTAACTTAGTCCGTATATTTTTCCACCAGTGTAGTGCAGACTCGTTCAGGACGCCAAGCAGTGAGCAATTATGGTGTTCATAAACGGTTGAAATTTGGTTGATTTCTGATAAGCCACTTGATAACAATAAATAAAAAAACATTTCCAATTTCCAGCTTTAGGCCTAAGTTCGTTAACGAAGGACGTAAAAAAAAATTCTATATGAAGTACTAGGATTATTATTAGTCTCTATCATCCTGTATATAAAAGGCGTAAGTGATGGTATGGAATATTCGTCGCCTGAAAATATTACCATCTGACGCAACTTCTTCTTATAATGATGATAAGAATGATACTGGGTGGCAAATGTCAAAAATGTGGGTATCCCTCCATTCATTGGGAAATATTAAAACTGCATCATTTTTGCGACAAAAAGGTATACCTTTCATTAGTCTCAAAAGTTACTGGTTCTCGAGATATTCGCATTTTTAAACCCCCATTTATAATTTGCTTCACATTTATTACTACAAAAATCGTAGTGTAAGTAGGCGCTGATATCAGTAAATTTATCACCCATCGGATATAATATAGCAGAAACTATGATAATTTGTGATAATATTGTCTTAGTTCGAAAGCGGATTGCTTGGTAACAACCCGACTCCGAAGGCGGAAAGTTGTCACCCCAAAGCAACAAAGAAACAACAAAAACATTTTTGACTTTCCAACTTTGCCACCCGGTATCTTTTTTATCTCCAATATTCTCTTGAAGGAAGCTGCGTCAGGTTGTACTATCATTATGCCAAGAATCTTTCATTTCACTTTGGTCCATTACTTACGGACCACCCTGTATATATAGTTCCTGAATTGACTGAAAAAAAATTTGTAGCTCTTCAACTTTGCCTACCCCCAATCTTTTTATCATCAATATTTCATTGAGGTTAGATATTATTATTTCAAGGCCGAGCTTCTTCCATTTTAGTTTGGACCATTACACACGGATCACCCTCTATATAAAAAGGTGAATTATTCAAATAAAACCCTCATTACTTATTCAGGTCATTATTTTTTTTTTTAATTGTCAACATTCCTTGCAAAACAGTGCATATCGTTTACCGACATTTGGAAGAATGAAAGTGTTGTAAAATAGAAGAATTTAATTTATATGCTAATACCAGGAAAGGTATAAAAGGGATGAAATGTGACACTTTGGAAAAGAAAATAGCCATAAAAAATAACAGCCTCTAAGGAAAACGGTGAAACGAACCACTTGGTTGAAAATGTTGATGGTCTAGTTTCATTATTGGATTTGCTTATCAGGATTCAATGTTAAATCTGGAGAAAATTTTTAATTCATTTATTTGAGGAATTATCTTTGTTGAGTTAGGTGAATGAGAAACTTTTATTGTTTGAGAACTGGGATTATTATTATTAGAAGCTAGTGAAATTTTCATAATACAGTAAGAGTGAGAAAAAATTGAATATATCGATAAATTCGGATAACGTACAGCTTTAAACAGAGCGGTCTGGAACTTCTGCGTCAAATCAACTAGACAAGACATGCCAATTATGTTGCTAGAATTCGTTCCACGTAAAAAGAAGCCTCGTGAAGTTTGCCAATTGTCTTGCGCAGAAATCAAAATAGGTCTTGTTTATCGTAATGAAAGTTTTATGCTATCGGCCTTACGAACAAACATCGTCAATCGTTAATTGAAAGTATAATAGTATATTATGCAACGATCATGTTATGATGGTTATTAATACAGAAGCATGAATCGGGATACGTATGGCTAATGCGAGTGCATTAATAACCATTACATGAAAGTTGTATACACTATTTTTTCTACAAAGAAATTTGATTTGAAAAGAATATAAATGTTCAGATCGAAAACAGCTTATGCAGCGCCTTTTCTCGCTGTGCTACGGGACCGCATTGTTAAGCTAATAGCATAAAGCGTATTCGGGAATGAAGTATGGAACCAAGTTATTATCCTATAAGCCAAAAGAACGATATTTATGAAAATTTGCAGGTAAGTACAATGACACAAAAATCATCTGATGTACATTTTTTTGTTAATAACATACTTCCGGTATAACCGGAAATGCCATCAACTTAATTCAAATGGGACACCCTAGATATTTTTACAGATTTTGAGAGAGCTTGTTTTTTTTAATCCATACATACTGAGTTTAGTGTGAAAAAATTTGTAAAAACGAGTAATAACTCACTGTTAGTTGTACAATAGGTGTACATTCCATTATTTTAGAAGAATGAGGAACGAAATTACTTAAAATGTTCAAAATGCTCGCCGTTCACTTGCTGACAATATGCCATCCTATTAAGAAATTCTTGAGTCACTCTTTCCAAGACTTCTCCACGTATTAGTTCACATTCATCAATTATTTCCTCAATTCCTGTGAGTTTGTTGGTCGCCTAACGTAAACACCTGATTTCAGATAACCCCGAAGAAGAGTTGCCTCATAGGAAAAAACTATGTTAAAAGAAAAGTTTTCGTCAACATTACAGATGTCCATTAGCCGTTCGCAAAATTCCAGCCGTCGGTCAAAATCATCGTCTGACAATTCTTAAACCAACTGTACGGATGATTCTTTTCACTTTTCAATATCTCTCCAACAGAACTTTGACTGATACCATGGTTTAGTGCCAAATTTGTGGTGGAAGTTTGAGGTGATTCTTCTAAATCGATTGAAATATTTTGTTTAACAGTTTCGTTCGTGGCAGTCCGCGGTCTTCCAGGTTTTAGCAATTGTTTCACCATCCCAGTTGTATTAAAACGTTGTGATGTTTTAGTTACTGTTGAGCGTGATATAGGACTTCTCTCCGAATGCAAATTATTAAAAATATGACACACTTCTTCATGAGTTCTAACACGATTGCCATAAGCGATCATCATCAACATTCAGTACACTCTTTTTCACAAAAAAAAACACAAGATATGACATGGATGAAAAATAAAAAAGGAGATATACTAAGAAATGAAAACGAAGTGATTGATAGATGGAAAGAGTATTTTGAGGAATTATTGGGAGCAGACAGCAAAGTTCAGGACATTAACAAAAAAAGGATGCAATAAAAGAAAATGAAGACACTGTAACTCTAAAAGAATTACAGGAAATAATAAATGAAATGAAAAATGGAAAATCTCCAGGAATTAATAAGTTAACAGCAGAAATGTTTGAGAATTTAGGGGAAACAGGAACAAAAATATTATTGAACATATACAACATTGCGTGGAGGGAAGAACAGATTCCAGAAGATTGGAAGACAGTCTTATTAGTTCCAATATATAAAAAGGGGGATAGACAAGACTGCAATAATTATAGAGGAATAAATTTACTTAGTACAGCTATGAAAGTATACGAGAAGATTATAGACAGTAAGCTAAGACCAATAATAGAAAATACTCTCGAAGAATCGCAAAGTGGATTTAGAAGAGGTCGAAGCATCCAAGACCACATATTTACGGTGAAACAGATAATTGATAAGTTCTCACAACAAGAAAAAGAGGTATATATAGGACTCATAGACATGGAAAAAGCTTTTGACAAAGTACCAAGGGAGAAGTTATGGAAAGTACTAGAAGGAAAGGGAGTACACTACAAAATAATGGACATAATCAAAAACATTTACAAAAATAATAGAAATTGTGTAATATACAAATATAAAACATCAGAACCATTTTCAACACAAGAAGGATTAAGGCAAGGAGGGGGACTAAGTCCATTATTATTTCCAATTTTTATTGATGAAATAATTAAAAAATCGTCAATCAAAATGGCAAAACTACACGTTGGATACAGACATTTAGGAAGAGTGGATATATCAGAAGCAGCTTTTGCAGATGATTTAATAATTATGGCAGAGAAAGAGAAGGATTTACAAAATAATATGGAAATATGGAGCACGGTATCTGAAGAATTTGGAATGACGGTTAACCAAAGTAAAACCAAAGTTATGGTTATAGGACCGAAACAAAAACATTTAAATATACAGTTAGATGGAATAAAAATTGAGCAAGTTAGAAGATATAAAAACTTGGGAGTAGAAATAGAAGAAAATGGAACGCAGGAAGTCGAAATTACCAATAGAATACAAAAAACGATAAAACTGTATCACACGATGAATTCGACATTTATAAATAAAAAAGAAATTCCCAAGAAAACAAAGTTAAGTGTATTCAAAACAATTTACCGGCCAATATCAACATTCGGATGTGAATCCTGGGTATTAACAAAGAGACAAAAAAGTCGAATTCAAGCAGTTGAGATGAAGTATCTTGGGCGAGTTAAAGGAGTCACAAAAAAAAGATTAAATAAGAAATACGGAAATAAGGGGAGACCTTGAAATAGAATCAACACTTAAACTTATTGAAAAGAGACAATTAAGCTGGTGGGGTCATTTACAAAGAATGAACGATACAAGACCAGTTAAAAAAGTATGGCAATCGAAAATACAAAAAAGAACGGAAAAGGGAAGACCAAAACAAACATGGGATGTTGTAATGGTAGGCATACTGCAAGAAAAAGGTAAAACATGGACAGAAGCAAAAACAATGGCAAGGGATAAAAAACAATGGGCTAAATTTGTACATGAATAAAATTCTATCTGGACCGGAGCATCGATGAAAAAATGGATATATGTCTTAAGCATAATGCGATATACATAGTTGGAATAAGTATAATTGTAAAAGTATACCCTACACCATATACTATGGTAATTGGTAATTTATTTCCGTCAATTGGAATTTAATACTTGGAGAACAAAGGACGTAGGTACTAAAGAGTACTCGTTTATCTATTACTATGCATAGAAACAACATCAATTAGTTTATCTGAATAGTTTTTTGCTCTAATGCAAGAAACTTAAAGGAGGTTGATTATTTGAAGTGTTATATTCCTCGTTTTCACAATTTTTTTGCACAAAACTCAGTATGTATAAATTCAAAATAACAAGCTCTTTTTCAGAATCTGTGAAAATATGAAGGGTGTCCCATCTAAATTAAAGTAGTTGATGGCATTTCCGGTGGAACCGGAAGTATATAATTAACAAAAAAAATGTACACCAGATGCATTTTGTTCCATTGCGCACTTACCTGCGAATTTTCATGAATATCGTTGTTTTAGTTTAAAAGATATTCACTTGGTTCCATACTTTATCCCAACCCTGAATAGGTATGTTACTGTTATACAAAATTATAAATAATAAATTATTGTGAACAAAAATCAATGACTTTAAATATGTATTCATGTATGTATCAAGTATTTTTGGTCTGGTGCTCGAAATTTCTTTTAAACTAACGCAAAAAATTCAAACTGTCATAAAACACATATCTTTAAGAAACGGACAAACATTCTACAAAAAAAAAATTGGGTCTGCCTACTTGGTTATTCAATAATCTAAATTTCTATTGGTCGATTGTTCAGTTTCATAATGAAGACCAGTGTTGTAATAAGTATCATTATGAAACTGAAAATTGGCATTCAACTAACAACTGATAGTATAGGAGTAGGAAAATATTTCAACGATACCAAGTATTATCATACACCAGTTTCTTGTATGTGAAACTATCTCGAAAAGCTTCAAACAATTTCCAAATATTTTTTATATAAACTAACATACGACAAATACATTTTCGATATTGTTATTTTGTGTTAAACTACAAAATGTGAAAACGTAACGCTATTGATTTGAAGTCGAATGTCAATTATACACGACTGCAGCTTCAAGTGGCCTCTTTTTATATATGTACAGTTAAAAGAAAAACATTGTATTTTTGTTACAAAAAGACAAAATGGTGTAGCAAAAACTATATAATTCCAGTAAAAAATACGTATTTGATATAAATCCAAAAATTAATCTCCATAATTATCGAAAGTTTCTCAAGGCAATACAAGAAGGTTAAGAAAATTTGCATAAAGTTCGAATAAATATATGGTTACATATAAGGGGATATTTTGTTGAAGTAGAATTATAACTTATAAAGTTGTCATAACTGCTAAGAATCACGAAAATGCTATTAATGAGAGGACCTACCGTCCCACATTTTGTATAATTTGTGTTGAAGCTTTTCCTGCCTATTTATTACCATATCTGACAAACAACAAAATAGAATATAGGTATTTAAAATATTAGTGATGTTCAATATGGCTTATTTTATAATATAAAATATGGGTTAATTAATCTTCACAACGAACAGGTTCAAATATGACAGAATTTAAATATTAAACCATTTTTTGCAACTGGATTGTTTTTTCGATAAAACATTTGACACAACACACAGACTGATATGACAATAAAATTTTTTCTTCTTTTTAGGGCGAGTATTATCGGAATTATAAAATCTCGGAGTGGTTAGGACATATAGAAAGAATGGGAGAAATAAGTCTACAGAAAGTATTGATATATAGCTCAATAGAAGCAAGGCGAAGAAGACGTCGACCGAGAACAAGATAGGGAAAGGTTGAAGAGGAACTACAAATACCTACTTAATATCATGTATTGGAAAGGTAAGACAAGGGACAAGGAGAGATAGAGGCAAATCGTCAACCAAGTCATGGAAAGGTTGAGCTGTTAATATGCAAACTGTAAATAGTGCAAGAGATTTTGGAACGAACCCAAGTTGTACAAATGGTACACATGGACGTACACAGGGTGTTTCTAAATCCATGCGACTAAACTCGGGAGATGAAATTGAGATGGGTCTCCACTATAACAAAATCTCCTCAGCCCATTTCTTTCCGAGGTATCACCCTTGAAAGGTGGTGACTGAAATTGAGTTTTCCTTCTCTTTTTTTTTTTTAATTTCAGTGAAGCTGAAAACTGGAATTCTGGTAATTTTCGTGCACTAGTTACGGGTATTTTTCCAATATTCTTGTTACATTATACGGTAATGGAATTGGCAGCCCTTAATTTATATCATATTGAAACATTTTTTCGAGATGGAGTTTCATGGAATAAAACAACTTAAAATCCCTGTTTTACTCAAACATGTTTTTATTCTCAAATTTTTTCCCAAAACCAATGGCTGCAGAGAAAAAAAATAAACACCATTTCCTAATGATTAGAGTAGAAATCAGTAAAGATCTAAAATGTAATACGATTCATAATGAATGTTGCAAATGCACGAAAGTTACAGAATTTCAAGTTCCTGGCTTCACTGGAGTTTTATTGAAAGATAAAAACTTAAATCACCTTTCAAGGGTGATATCTCCAGGTCACATAGGAATCGCTGGCAATGAAAAAGCTCAAGGCGCGTTCTCACGGGTTGAGTTTAGTTGAACAGCTTTAGTTTATCAACAAAAGTTGACCACGAATCGAATTAATTGTTGTTCACATATTTCAATAAAAACTGAATCACTTTGATGATGTACCTATCTCTTGTATTTGTAACACCTTTTAGAAATATTTTCGCTCTTTTATACCAAAATAATTTTGGTATGTACAATTCATCTGATCCCATTCCACTTTTCATTGATTTACACATCAATGAATGTTCTTTTTTATACATGGTTCAAATAATCTTGATTTTGTTTTTCAAATCAGCAATGATAGGACCAGGAATTTCCTTTTTCTTCACAATACAACCCAAAGCATTTCTCGTGCATCTCTATTTCTATATTCATCCGTTCGGTGGTTCCAGAGACAATCATACTTATGATATGATTCCAAAATTTCATCATAACATTTTCAGACCACTTGAGGATCATTCTTCTGGTATTTTTATACTTGACACTTTCCCACAAAGGAGCACCTTAACTAAAAAGGGCTGTACAACGAAGACCTCACATGCAGAAGATGCAAAAAGGACAACGAAACAGCTCTGCATATACTATGCAATTGTGAGAAACTGGACCACAGGAGGCAGAAACTGTATGGTAAACCCCAAATAACTCCAGAAGATTTCTACAACCAATCAGCAAAGAACCTGTATGAGCTAATACAGGGAACGGATTGGCTGAATAGGCTGTAGTCAGACCACTAGGAGGATCCAAAATATTTCCAGGAGGCTGAGGTGGTGCAGCGAAGGGACGGCTCCTTCAACAAAAAAAGGGTGATATCTCGGAAAGGGGTGGGCTGAGGAAATTATGTTATTGGAAAGACCCATCTCAATTTCATACGAGCAAGCACCTCCTGAATTTTGTCGCATGAATTTAGAAACACCCCGTATATATAATTAATTTTCCATTTTCCAGTTGAGATTGTGCTTTTCATTCAATGCGTCGTTGCTGCAGGGTCGAATGAAAAACAATTTAATTATTTATTGTGAATTTTTATTTGTTTATTATTGGTATTGAATCCTAGTAATTGCATAACTACTTATTTCCATTCAATTTCTTTTCATAGTAGCAATTTTAAGTCTAATACATTTTTAGAAACTGCTCAGCAAGGGAAATCCGGAAATTGGAAAAAAGAGGCAGGGGTTTCATTAAAGAAATGGTGATGACGTCATCACACGAAGGTAGTTCACCCTGTATATTAGATTATAATTTGAAAGAATAGTGAAGTCGACCTATTTCGGAAAATATTGTTAATTTAGCTAATCAATAATTAATGCGTTACTTTATGGACGCACTGTATAATAAACAGTTCAGTCTGTGAGAGTTGATAATCTCACACCCCTTAATGTAACAAGTATGATGAAAAAACATTGAATTGAGCTTAGGAAATTGCATTATACGAAAGAAACATAATTGTTTACGTGTTATCACCTCCTGAATTCTTAGGAACATCCTAGACACTTTTGATGGAGTTGTCCTGCTACAAATAATTCGAATTAACTGCCTTATTAATTTCAACATAAAGACATAGAGAAGGGAATACAATTTGACGAAAGTTTTATTTTCAAAATTTATAGCCGTTCCTTTCTTTGGCCCTGTACGTGGTGTCGTACTAAAAAAAACCACTAAAACGATCTAAAAAATGAAGTGCCAAGTGAAACATTGCAGCTTCTACATTTCAGCCTCATTTAACACAAGAGCTCTACCCAGAAAAGTCTCTATAGAAGAGTAACTCCGTAATGCCACCCCATAAAACTAAAGTTAACATTTATTTGTTTGAAAAATAAAGAAGAAAAAGAATGAAAGAATCTCACATTAATTCAATTTTGTTAAAAGATTAATTGCTTCGAACAAAAGCAGCGAGTCAAGAAAGATGTGTAAAGCTTTGAATTTATTGGAGTTCATTTCCACCCTTTAAATTCAAAGTAGCACTGAAACTTCGGCTGTTGGAATGGAGGAATTACAGTGTGGAAACAATGGAAGATGCAGTTATTAACCTGAAATAACTGTCATCGCAATTTGTATTTCCACTCCAATAATTGTTTTTGCATTTGAATTCGCTATTGTAGGATGTCATAAGATTTTTACTTTATATAATGAAAATAATTTTTATTTCAAGCACAGGAGAACGAATTAGAGAAAATTATTTTTAATGGGAATATAGTTCATTTAAAGATATTTTTTCACATTAAAACCGTGTATGGTGAGTCACGTGTTCAAAAATAACCAATTAGAAATAAATTACTCTGAAAATTTTTTGACAGTTCTATAAACCAATCAAATTTCCCCATTTTTTATCATATGAACTATTTCACCCAATCATGTCAACATTACACTGAAAATTTTTTGACAGCTCCAATAACCAATAAAATTTCCTCATTTTTTAACACATGAACAATTCCACCCAATCATGTCAACATTACACTGATAACAGACCATGCGCTATTTTCACGTTGCTATGGACACGTCATATTGATTTATTTCGGTTTTGAAGTTTCGAATATTTAATGTTCCAAAATGTTTCAGCTCTGTATTTCTTCTGTGAATAAGTAAACTTGTCAATTTGACAATTATAAAAAATGTCGGTACCAGGATTTGGAAACGAAAATGATTAGTCAATCGACTAATTAATGGAGGATAATAGATACTTCCCAAAGTATTTATTTGTATAAAAAATTATCTTACCAAATAAACCTCGAGCATTGATGAATTTTAATAAATTTGGTATAACTTCCTCAAGCATCTGCTTTAAGGTTACCAAGCAGCACGCTTTCGGAATCTTTGACAAAATTATTGCAAATTATCAATGCCCTTGGTATATTATAGCTGATAAGAACCCCATAGGTAATTATCATTTATGTCTTAGCGTTTACAAGGTAATTTGAAAATATTTTCTGTGAATAAGTAAACTTGTCAATTTGACACTTATGAAAAATGTCGGTGTCAAGATTTGGGGAAAAAATTATCTTGCGGAATATGTACCTCGAACGTTGATATATTTCAATAATTTTGCCATAGCCGTTCTTTGAGGTAATACGCTTTCGAAATCTATCACAAAATTATTGCAAACTATCAATGTTCTTGGTACATTATAGCTGAAAGTATTTTTTCTACTTCCGTCACCAAAACCGCACCTAAAACACGGGTTTGACATTCGCAAAATGTCACTTTAGTATTCAAAGTGCGAAAAGTCACATCTCGTTTATCTTTTGTTTCTTAAATGTCACATCAAGTGTATCTTATGTAATTCATATTTAATATTCCGTGATAATTTTGTAGTTCTGTGTCATTTCATTTTTCAATGACTCGTCAGTCATTGTCTGTCATATTGGGAATATAATAATTAAAATAATATAATATAACTATGTTTTCTTTTCCTGAGGGCGTAGAAAAAGTATAGTAAGCACCTAGTGTCATAAACATCGTTAGTCACTCGTAACTAAAGTAACGTTTTCGACTCTTGGTACTTAATGTACCAATATCAATCATTCAAGTTATTATTTGAAACTTTTAAGATGATAACGTATAGAAATATTCAGCCTCCGTATTTTGTCAAAATTACCAGAAATGCCAAAAGACGATGAATACACCAGCAGAAAAGCACCGAAACTTCGAAAAAAAAAATAAGTCTGCGGAAGCCATCTTTCAAATTAGTCGTCGTATATTATATCATACCTCCTTCTTATGGTCTTTACAGAGTTAACTTGGATTAAAGTTTGCTTGTAGGTCGGAACTATTCCACCTTTATATTGTCAACGAAAAGTGCAGAAGTAGCCACTGATGGAACAATACAGCTATACAATAAATTTGATTAAACACACCTTTATACCAGTGAGATTCAAGTAAAGCTGTGAGCACCTGTCACCTTCAAGGCTATTTATTTTTGTACCTTCAATAATAAAGGATTTTCGCCGGTCTTCACTTCTTGTTGTTGGGTGTATTATTTGATGTTATTTTAAGATATCATATATCATGCCTTGGACGCATTAGACAAGAATTTCAATAAGAGGTTTAAATATATAAAATCCACAAATTCCTTTATTAGTCTAGTCAACAAGTGCCTTTTTGACCAACTTTTTTCAGCAGTCTCCGAAAATTATGATCGAGGTGTCATTCGATTCGGGATGGCATCTAGATGATTTTTGAAAAAAATTAAGTTCCCCAAACAAAAATTGCAAAAGTTATTAACAATTAACTAAAAAAAAGAGAGTTTAGTTTTTTGCAAATATCTCAAAAACCAATGAAGATTTTTCAAATTAAAAAAAAAGATTTGAAAAGAGGAGGAAACTTCCAAAAAAAACTCCCACTCCCGGAACTGTAGGACCAATATTTATAATTTTCCCAGAGGGATGAAAATATGGCCGAAAACGGGTGTTCTGGCTTCCGTAAGCCACGCCTACTTTGGACACTTTATTAATAAAAATTATTTTAACATATTAAATATGAAATTCAGGAAATGAAAAAATTCAGGGGCTTACTGGATAGATAAATGAACAATAATCCGCCTGAAAAAAAATTTTATTACAATTTTTCAATTAGTTATTCAATTGTTAACTAATAATTTTTTCTGCTTGAACATGAACATTGTAAGTGTGATAATTGTTAATGTGTGTGGTAATTATTAATGATCCGTTTTTATGTTGCATAAAAATAATTTTCCTTCGAATTTTTATCTGTTATTGTTTGAAACATTATTAGGAGCAATTATTGGAGTAGGAATTGCTATACCGATGTAAAAAAGCATCGTAAAACCAACTAGTTTTATTCTAGGTATAAATTCTGATATAACTTTATACCCAGAATAACTATACCTACCTGGTATAAATCTCTATTGTAAAACCGGCCCTTACTGTCAAAAAAACATAATAACATAAAAACGGATCATTAATAATATCAAATTTTTTTTCAATGATTAATTTAAGTTTTCAATTTTGCAACAACGATAATTATTTTTAAAAACCTGAAAAATAAACATTTTTCAATTTTTCCAACGGGGATCTATTGTGAAGCCTTTCAAGAATTGCTCCAAGAGAGGAAAAAAATCTCAAATTCATATTTTAACAATTATCTTATCACACTTGCAATGTTCATGTTCAAGAAGAAAAAAATTATTAGTTAACAAATTGAATAACTATTGAAAAATTGTGATAAAATTTTTTTTCAGGCGGATTATTGTTCATTTATCTATCCAGTAAGCCCCTGAATTTTTTCATCTCATATTTAATATATTAAAATAATTTTTATTAATAAAGTCCAAAGTACGCGTGGATTACGGAAGCCGGAACACCCGTTTTCGGCCGTATTTTCATCCCTCTGGGAAAATGATAAATATTGGTCCTACAGTTCCGGGAGTCGGGGTTTTTTTTAGGAAATTTCCTTCTCTTTTCAAATTTGAAAAATCTTTATTAGTTTTTGAGATATTTGCAAAAAACTAAGCCCCCTTTTTTTAGTTAATTGTTAACAACTTTTGCAATTTTTGTTTGCGGAACTTCATTTTTTTCCAAAAATATTCTAGATGCCATCCCGAATCGAATGACAACTCGATTATAATTTTCGGAGACTGCTGAAAAAAGTTGGCCAAAGGGGCATTTGTTGACTAGACTATGATGGATGATAAATCAAAACTGGAAAATACGCTAACGCTATTCTATTCTCACACCTAGGCGGTGCTCAGTTTATCTATACTGAAAACAATGCAAAAAGTTGCAAGTCAATCGGACTTATCTTGAAGTTCCTTTGCTTAAGACGTCATTAGAAAACAGTTCTTGATAAATACCATAAAACTGAGAAACATGTAATAAGCCAAAAATAATATATTCAAAGTACTCACCAATATAAACTGCAGCCATTATTTAGAAGCACACGACCACATAATTAAGTCTCCTCACTTTCACGAACCACTACAATAAAACCGGCAACTTTATTGTATAACTTAAAAGTGATAATTTCAGTTTCAGTTATCGAAGGAAATGTATCTAGTCCCGATTTAAATGTTTTTCCAACTCACGATCAATAAACGATTAAAATTAAACCACCTAAACAAGGCGTATAATTTGACACTTCGAAACAAAAGAATGATACAAACCTACTCCGTTAGAATGCCGAAGCTTATACCTGATTAATCAAAGAATCAAAGATAATTCCACAGTGCTGCACATCAATTTACGCGTAATGAATTTGTCTGTACCAAATATTGAATTATTATTGGCTACAGATCACGACACTATATTTTGAACCTATGATAAAGGTACAATCCGATACGTAGGTGAATGCGATATAATTGAATTAATTTGTGTTAAATTCAAAAGAGTGGAATAAGTTGAATTCGACGTTGTATCTGCAAGGGCTTCAAGGTCAGTCGTATTGGGAATAAACAATTTTTTTCAAAGCTTTTTATAAATTGAAGCAAGTTACTCATTTTATTGTTTTCGGTAAATGAAATTTAAAAATTATTAATTTGTGAGAAACTGTTCTAGAATAATAATAATAATGATGTAGATAATAACATAGATGTTGATATTTTTTGCATCTATGATTTTGTCTGTTGATTAAGAATAATAATACCGTTTCATTTTTCGTCTAGTGTTTCGATATTTTCAGTTCCATCTTCAGACACAGTGTCCTTCATTTAACGTGCTGTTGTATTTGGACAAATTTCCTCCATTATAGGTACTATATGATGAAATTTTCGAAAAATGGAGCATTTTTATCTGAAAATTTCTATTTACCACGGAAGTGCAATAAATTTGATATAAGGGATTAATTTATTTGGACCAATTTCCCCCTCCATGAGCGTGTGAAAATTTCGATTTATCATGGGAGTACCATAGAATTTTTAAAAGGGAGACATCTATCTACCATGGACGTAAGATTTATCATGGAAGTGCAATAAAATTAATATCGGGGATTAATTTATTTGGACAAATCTCTCGCATAATTGGCGTACGATACTTTGTTTGTAAAAGTTCAATATCATGAGCGTACCCCAACATTTTTCGAACGGGATAATTTCTTTCATGAAATCTCCATTTTATATGGAGATCAGATGTTTTAAAGAGGTTCATTCGTTTTTTTACCTCTGTCGGCAGTTTTCAAAACTACCTTTTTCTTTTTTTAATAGAATTGATGTGGTATCCCCAACGGTTCGAAAGTTACCAATACAATGGTATAGTGGAAACCCTGTACAAGAATGTGAAGTTCTGATTGAAGAGGTGAATGTTGAAAAATTAATATTCATACGGAGCACCACAAAAATGAAGCCTAACACTAAATCGCAGTAATTTTTTGTAGTCATTCTAAAGTAGGCTACAAACTTATAAAATCACTGTTCCCTAGGTTTATTTCCGTAGTGACGTGAATAAATGTAGACTCATCTAATTTCGATTTTTGTGAAAAATTTCCGATTCAATCAAGATACATTAGACTATAGTATGGATAAAGACTTCATACGAACTATTCTCCATCAATCAAGTAGCAGAGATTTGATATCTACATACATTTTTTTTCATTCAATTTTAGCTGCATCAACCACTAAGGGTTATTAGCAGTTGTACGGTATTGTTTACAGTTGTCAGAACCAAACATGAGCCCCGGAAAATATGCGAACTAAAATAAGGTCATCGCAAGCAGCCAATCAAGAGCCAATGTTAACGATTGTCCATTAGTAATTGTTAAATATAATCGAAATAATATGACCAAGTGATTTCATCAACATTCATCGTTTTATTCATTTTGTATCAGTGTTGTCAATCCGAAGATGATTATCCGATTTTTAGACAATTTCACTAATTTGGATCCAATAGTTTTTCGAATATTTTGTAAAAGGGATATATAAAATCACTATTGTTTTTGGGGATTTTCCATAGTGACTGGGGTCGAAGACTTTATTTAGATAACCAATGTGTCCTTTTGGTAATTTTGACAAATTCTGATAATTTGAATAGTAAGTTCGGGTAATTTTCATTTTTGCATCGGCAACACTGGGCTATAACCAGTTCATATTTTGTTGCTTTCCATAGAAACTTGAGACCCTTCTTTTTCATGACATTAAGACAGTCATGTAATTTGAAAATATAGACATTTAGGGCAAACGGTAGTTTTAGTTTTGGTCCAATATAACTTTTTTTAGCAAGTTTGACTTTGTTTACATATCTCTTAACAGTTGACATTCATGGTATCGATATTTGGTTATCGATTCAAAATATCGAATTGTTACTACAAAAATACAACTACAGTGACATGAACACGACCACCAGGGCTCACGTTTGCTTGTGACAACTGTATTAACATGGATTTTTCAATTAAATTTGAGAATACATATTTGTGACTTTTAGGAACTTAATAACATTTTCAATTATGCACTTTTCACCTAGAATATTCAACAAGGTGCACTGAGCGGTTAATATTTGTCTTTCATTGTTGTATTTAGGACACTCCCCTCAAAAATGCTGGACACTGAACTGTACGTTGCCCACTTCACAACTTAGAGGTTTCTGTTTAGTAGGTACTCACGGGTGCATCTTGTGAGACCTATTCTTAACCGGGTAAGAATGGTTTGTAATTTCCTCGACGATGGTAGACATGTCCATGGTAGTGTCGTTGTTTTGACTGCTCTTAATTTGGTTTGTGAGGCTGTCCATTTGCATTGCCAAAAGTCGCGGAATGTCACCTTGAGCTTCGTTTTCACATTCGTTGTTGGCACTGGGTTTGTAATTGACTTGGAGACGTTTGCAGAATATTCTCTGGCGATTTTGTCAGCTCGTTCATTCCCAGGTATACGTGACAAGATATCCTAATGACGGATTGATTATTCGGCAAAAAAAGTGTCTAATATGTAACATATCTGGAAAGAAAGGCCAACAGCGCTTAACACATGTGCAGACAGATAATACAAAAATATTGATAATTCTAAAGACCTAGAAATCTCCCCTTTTTATCACTAGATAATGCATTGAAAGTTATTACAAAATATATACTTCATTTGTATAGGAACAAAAACAAAAATATTGCTTCCTTTAATCAATTACGATGGTACCTGTCAAAGCGCACATCTTCTGAGTTGCCTCCCACTGATCATGCTTTTAAACAACATTTGAAAAGGTAATAAATATTTTCCTAAGTCGCTCATGCTAATATAATAAAAATGTACCCACAATAAGCTATAATATGTATCTATTATTATTTAAGGTGTCTGTATCAATTAAACATTTGGTACAATAGCCACATTCAAAATATGCCAAGAACCAGTGCCCGATGATGTAAGAACAATTTTGTCTATACGATGTTCAGACAAACATTGCAACAATAATAACTGTACCCTGTACCTGCATTTCACAAGGATTAAAATGATGCAGTTACTGCAAATATACAAACTGCTGTAAGTGCCTAACCTATGAAATTTGATCAGACTGCGAAGATGAAGACTTTTTATTAGAATATGTTTTTTGTTACTCAGTTTAATTAGTTATTTTTATTGCGATGAAGATAATTTTAATATTAAAATTTTATATTGTTAATCTAAACTAAAGAAATAACTAAACCATAACTTTTTAAAAATGTTTATGAGCTTTCATTAATTTACAGGTCCACAATTAACATTATTTTTAACTAGCTACACGACCGCGGCCGGCGCTGTTGTCCATGGAACTGCGGAACCTCTTAACTTCAAGTAACTACTGCTTGAAAACTATTTAGAATGGTGATTCTTGTTTCAAAAACTTCCTTGAAGCTTTAGCTTTATTTGGTACGCATATAGTTTAGTAAAATTTTTGAAAATAAAAAAGTTTCTCGATCTCTGAAAATAGTGCTGCAAAAAAAGTAGGGATTACAGTTTTCTCCAATTTTACAAAAAAACTAGGTTTTATAAACTATTGAAACTAACGCAGTAATCTTCGCTTATGTTTTTTCTGCCGATTGAAAAAAATTGAAAATATCTTGTTTAGTTCCGGAGATATCGCGAGGTATGTGTAAAAAGGTAATGAAACATAATTTTAACAAATTTTTGACAAATTTTTGACAAATTTTTGACAAATTTCGCAATAAAAAGTGTTGGCCCTATTAAAAAAATGTTGTAATTGCCGATTTCAGATGGCCAGGGACCTACTCTATCATTTTGTGTGAAACCTTTTCGCCCCTTTTTCAGTCCACTATGAACCACCATTTGGAATATCAAAAGTTGCAGTACGTGGATGTCTTCCTAATAAAAAATAAAACAATCTCCCTTTATTTATAATTCAATGACTACTTCACCCTGATTAAGTATCTTGACGGACATTGTGCTATTCTTAGAGATAAACTTCCTAAATATGCTCATTGCACTGTAAGACTCGCCCAAAGGTCGCCCTTGAGGGATACAAAGCAGATGAATAATGTGCAACTGTATAATTTGGACCTATTTTCTGGGAAACTTCCGACATGACATCCTCCTTCGTGTAGCACTCAGGAGTCAGGAGTTACGTGACTTTTTAGCAAAATGAAGACAAAATGTTTTACTCCTGCCCAAGAGGCGATGTACAGCATAAAGATTATGATGAATAAGTCGGAACGTGAAGGGAACGCTTAGGGACGCTGTGTGTTTTTCGTCTCGGTGAAAAATTGTGGTAGGTCATGTTACTTCCAATTGTTACGTTTTTAATTGATGAAAATATGTTGGAACTTTTTATATGATGCTGGATTTTGATGGAAACAAAGGATAAAATATACTTTTGGTTTCTACAGGAGCAAAACAATGAAACTGCTTAAATTTCATCACTCACTTTTCAATAGATTTAATACTTTCATAACGCCAGAAAAAGTTTTCGAAGAATATCTCTCAAAAAACATTGACCATTTAACCAAAAAGAGACAACTACTTCTTGGGCTATATGCTTCGACAGACATTGAATTACACTTCTTAGTTAAGCGGGGCTGATATATCTACAAGATATAACCAACCATTCGGAAATACAATAAGAAGATATTCTCCCATCCCAAAGCTCTGTACTGGAGAATTAGAACTGTAATTGTGAAGATAGTTACAGACCAAGATGGTTTTGTGTCAATCTAGAATCCCGGTTTGCAGTAGGAGGTGGAGATGTCAGTGATACCGCCTAATTTGCTTCACTTTAGGATATGTATTGATGTGATGTCATTGACGTTTTCAGTCCAGGATTGTGCTCTCAGAGGTCTTGGACGGAGGCTATCTACCTTGTACTGTACCAACCCCGTTTAATTTAGCAGTGTAATTCAAGGTCTTTCGGAGTATATCTTCCGAGAAGTAGATGTTTCTTCCTAGTTCATTTTAAAAATAATTTGGCATGTTACTTTCATTGTGGCTGAGTTAAATTCTTTGGGCTGCAAAAATAAGTGATATATCTGTTATAGGCAATCTGTATAATCCGGCATTGTATAGAATACCTAGGTAATTCCTAGGTAAAGTGTAAAATAGTTGAACTATTGAATATCATTTCATACATTGCCTGAACGACTTCGGCACTCTATACATTTCCTAGGTATTGTATAGAATGCCTGCATTATACACATTGCCTATAACATATCCACTTAATGAGTGATTCTGTAACTCAGGCTGGAACTCTATTTGATATTTCCCAAAAATTTCAGATTTCAAAGGCGCTGCACGTTCTTCTCGAACGAAATTGCTTTTCTGACATCACCTCTGACCTCATGTCGGTGCCTATGGTACATTCAATAGTCTTTTTGGTGTGCGTCATCGTTTTTGACGTATATCCGGGTCTTCGGTATGTCGCTCATTTTATTTGCTATTTTGACATATAGCTAACCTCAAATTTGATGAATAAAATCATCTGGATAGTATCCAGCCAAGTTCGAAGAGGCTATGAGATTAATAATAACCAGCTAAAAATAATTGAGAACTTCCAAAATGTTGATGTTCTTACGTGTATCTAGGCATATTTTTGTATTATTTGAATATAAATATGACAATGAGATTAATATTCACATTAGAAAAAAACGTAAGACACATTGCCGATACGAAAGGTACGTCAGCATCCCATTTTGAATGCAGTAATTTCTCCCGATTGATAGGTCGCGCTTGCGCGTAATTTAAACATCGAATTATCAAATTTTTGAAGTCAAAGATTAGGGTTAATGTTTGTAATACATTTAAACGGTTGATTATTGTGATATTTTAATTGGGATTGATCACAGACCTGCCTTTTTGCCATTCCTTCAAATGTAATGTGTTTCGTGGACATTAACAATCGATGACGCACTCCAAGAAGGATATTATATGAAATCTAGCCTAAAGTTACCCATGACTTTATTCACTGGGGTCAAGGTTGTTGAGGAAATGAAAGAAGATAGTCCTGACAGCTGACTGATTGCTAAAGCTTTTTGCTAGATACAATTTTGAATCAAGCTGTTTATATGAAAATTGGAATAAGGTGATTTATACTAAAATTATATAAATGTTTTGCTCAATTAAGAGTCCTATTTTTATTTTCAGTTGGTGATACTTGAGGAATCCAAAGACTGTGGAAGATTTAAATAAAAATTGCAAAAGTCATGGAAAGTTGTTGAAAATGAGCTCATTTGATTTTTCTTTGTTGATTTCATAGTATACTCATACAATTTAATGCACTGTAATCCTACTTAATTCTTGTTGAGGTGAGTTGTGAAATAAACCCATAACAAAGTTTTCTATCTACTTTCAAAGAATGGGTACGATGGAAGTGATAACATCCGTGCATGTGCGTGAACTGACAAGACTCACACAGAAGTGAAATAACGTCAGGAGATTATGGATAATACCTTTTACGGAAGTTCTTAAAGAATTAACCTCAGGTTATCGGATTAAGACTACCGGGTCTTTTAAACTCCACATTTATACTTTATCAGAATAATATCAGTTGTCTGATGTATTCTGTACATAAAACAAAGGAAATAATTGATTCACTATTCAAAAAAGGACATAATTAGACAAAATTGAAATGAAATGGTATTATTTGGCCTCACACTAAATAAATAATAGACCGAATTGTTCACTCACTTATGAACTCACAAAATCACCAGTAGAGGCACCACTAGTCTTTCTTTATAATACTAACCAATTATAAATATTCTATAAGAATTTGAATCATGTAGTGAAATATTAGCACCAGAAACATCGGTAACTATAGTCCATTTAATAATCAGGAGGAGTAATTTGAAGAGCCTTACTCACACCACTAGAAGTTACCAGATTAGTTACTAAAGGGTGTGTTCCGGAAAAGTAGTCAACAGTCGAGTTCCAAATCTATTAAATATGCCTTGATTGATGAAGATAGCAGCCACTCATATTATTTATGAGTCGATTTCTCGTCTGTTTAGTAGATTATTCAATTGTTAAACAGAAGGGTATTCTGTCACTTGTTAAACTTTGACCTGCTTCGTATAGATTAGAACATATACATCACTCTAATATAGCTGTTTTCAATTAGCAAATAACTGAATGCAATGAAAAGGAAGTCAATAATGTAACGCTTATTCTAATTTATATTTACAATTAATTTATATTTACAGATTTATATTCAAATACAGTTCTTATTTATTAATTTATATAATACACTAAACACACACTAACTATAATTTATATGAGAGTCACTTAATAAACACTTTATCGAGGCGCGATTGCTTTCTTTCAGTATCAACACTAACTGACTAACTAACTCCGCTGCGATGCTCGTCGCCTATTTATACTCGCACATCTTGTAGTTCTAGAAAACTCTCGAAGTTCTGGTGGATGCGCTGGGTTTTCCTAGATGTTACGTATTCTATACTATTCTCGAAAATAAGGCGGAGGAGCCATAGTCGTATCATATGGGAATTTCACTGGGGGCACTAATTGAGCACATTAATGCAGCAGCTCGCGTAACATTGCCCCCTCCTTAAAAGACAGTTCCTCCTGGAACTAACTAGGAAACTGAAACGAGATGACTGTATCGGCAACTGGTTCCCTTGTTACATTTTCCAGTTGCATGGAATTAACATGCGACCGTCTTCTCTGTTAGCTGTGTCTCCCGTGCTTGGCCGCAGGCTAGTAGGATCTGTAGGCCATCGCAAATAGCGAGAGATATTGGTCCCTATCTCGCTGATGGATAGATACTACTTTAGACAGGTATTTGCCAAGAGTTCTGTTCATTCGCTCTACTATTCCGTCCGACTGTGGATGCAAAGCCGTGGTTCTCGTTTTCTTCATGCCGAGCTTTTCACAAACTTCCTGGAACAGCTGGCTTTCGAAGTTTCTGCCCTGGTCGCTGTGTATTTCCAGGGGCACTCCATATCGGCAAATGAACTCATTCAAAAGCACGTCGGCAACAGTTGCGGCTTCTTGGTTTGGAATGGCATACGCTTCTACCCATTTTGTGAAATAATCCATCACCACCAAAATGTACCTGCTGCCATTTGCTGTCGGTGGAAACGATCCGGCAATGTCCAGGGCAATGCGTTCAAAAGGGACCCTTCGACAAATTCACAATGCAACTGATAAGACAACTGATAAGACCTCGGCAACTGATGAGACAGGATCTCTGGCTATCTGGCTCAAGTTCCTCCATACCCACTGAGACTATTCCATGTATTCCATTCAGCTCCCAAAAATACATCAGTTTTTATTTCATAATTCAGGTTTTTCCAGGATCAATGGAAACGGAAGCATGAGATTCCTTCAGATGGTATAGAAGCTCATGGTTGTCATTTTAACTCGGATATTAAGTGGAGCAGTCTTCACATAATAAAACACTTTTACAAGTATAATCATCATCTGCTTGTTATTTTATAAGTGTTCAAGGCAACTTTTTGATTGGATTGTACCCCATACGCACCAAAGTTCGTGCAGTCGAAATTAATACCAAGCTAGATCAATTTTAGGAGAGCTTTGATTCCTATTATTGTGTGATTTAGCAAATATTTGTCTCCTATCAATATTTTCCGATAAACTGGAAGCAAAATATTAGAAGCTAAATCATCATCCGTAAGGCACAAAATACTAGAATAAACATGTCAATAATCACAAATCAACCTACTTTAAATCACCTTATATCTACTCCCTGATTATATTATAATCACCCAAACAAAAATATGCGGGCTTACTCAGGCCAAATATTTATTTTCAATGCCGATAAAAATAATTCCAATATTGATTGTTGTTCAACTCGATTTAAGTATTACCTACTTCCATGATATAAGAATGTTTGTTTGTATCTCATTATATAAATTAATGAGCACAAGGAAAACCATTCAAATTATTTGCTAGCCCTCGTGCATATATTTGAAATGTAGCATAAGTGAAGACTTGTAATGTTCGGTGAAAAGTTTAAAATCTGTAGGAATGTGAGGTTAACATTTTCGAGTTATATATTTTCATTTAAATGAAAATACAACAAACAGCTGAATGAACTGCGAATATTTATAATAATAAAAGGTAGAACTTGTCGCGGGACACACGGTAGGAACTTTAGTTCCTTTTAAGCAAAAATCATGTAATACATCTGACGTTATACAGGGTGATTCATTACTAATTGGAAATAATTTAATAGTAGAATCCTGACTTCAAATTATGAAGATTTAACCCAAAACACCTAAATAAAATGTA
>CAJUYH010005190.1:7083-31234 GCA_910591685.1 Galerucella tenella
ATTATCTACGTGCACTTTATTTATTACATCAAAGGTACATATCAGGTCTAACAGATATAGGAATATAACTGTGCATCGTCCTCATAGATGCATTTTACTTCAAAACTCTCCCGATACTAGCAGAGAATAAAAGAGGACTCAGTATTGAACCCTGTGGCACTCCTTTTGATACGTTCACAAAACCTGAACTTGTATTATTAAGTTTAAATTGGTGTAGTCAGAAAGTAGCTGTCAAATAATTTGATTTCATTACTTGATAAACATGAAAGATTTTTAAATAGACCATAATAGTAATAATACCATGTCTGGATCTGAAATTGTGAAAAAGTAAAAATGAATCAGTTATTGTGAAATGATGACAAATAAAAAGTAAACAAAGGTGAAACATTTTTTTCTATATCTAAATTATAGTTTTATCTCATATTACTGATAAGGTGTATGAGATAAGTGATCGAAAGCACTCAAATGTGAAATTATTTATCTGTATTTCTGTTATTGCTATAACGTAAAAACTGAAAATTTAGAAAAATGAAGTTATTCAAATCCAGTTTATTCTACATTGCTATTTTGGCCAGTAAGTATTTTGTATATTATACAGTAATCAGTTTATAAGCAACACAAACTATGTATGTATGTATTTTGGAGTGACATTCACTGAGACCTAAAAGATCTATTGTGTCCACTTTTTTCTACTTAGTTTCTGAGGAGAGTCTCAGAAACTAGTAGCTGCTTTAGTCCTATTTCCCGGAGGAATTTTAGGATATCTGCAGGCTTCAACAGGTAAATGTCCCTCTTTTATCCAGTAATCTCCCAGGTGCTGTGCCCTAGAGGATTCTGATGTGATGTGCAGTTAGAAAGTATGTGGTTGGAGGTTTCTTCTTCTATGCCACAAAATCTACATTCTTCTCCCTTCACTATTTTGAGCTTTTTCATGTGCCTATCCAATGTCCCGTTAAGATCCCTGGTGTTTAAACTCTTAGCGCAGTTTTACTTTGACTTATGCATTCATTTGATCTCAACAGGTTATAGTCACCCAGAAGAATCTTCGATTGTCTAAGCCATACTAGATCTTTCCAATTTTCAAAGCTTCTCTGTTTCTCGGCTTTACCCATTTCTTCCAAGCTTGGAGCTGAATTCGCAAAAGGGTATTTCAGTCTCCCTCTTTGCTAGTTCATTTGCTGTTTCATTTCCTTCTATTCCATATTGTTCTCGCCCAGTTCATTGAGTTTACCTAGGCATTCCCACACCATTTTGGAACCGATTACACAAGAGCTCTGTGCTTCAATGACTGCTTCACATTATGATAATCCTTTGCCTTCTGAATCTTTTATCAATATTTAACTGGGCGCACTTTCTTATGGCGTGAATTTCCGCGTGAAAGATGCTTGTGGTTTTTCCCAAGCTTTCAGAGTGTTTGGTTCCTGACCAGAACACTGCTATCCCAGTTCCTTCTATCGCGTTTGAGCCGTCTGTGTACCATTGAATTGCATTATTTCCAAGTCTGGTAATGGTATTTGAATCCAATTCCTTCATGTTGTTCAACTCAGTGACGCGAATTTCTTTGAAAAGATACTTTTTCATCATATCGTCTGTGTTCTTCGTAAATAACCAAAACTCACATTGTCTTCAACTGATATTTGACTTATAGTTCTTTGTTAACTATGAAAGCGTATTTAGTGTGCTGCTCTTTACTTTTCACTCACTTAATAACATAAATGTGACCATGTTTCAATTATAAATTAGATATTTCATTGTTCTTTTGAAAAACGTTAGATCACACTATATCTATCCACAAAGCGGCGCAGCCAGAATCTTATATTAGGGGAGGTTTTGAAAAGGAATTAGGAAATGTATCCCCCATCCAGTGTATATATAATTTCCGTCATGACTGAACTGAACTTATTGACAATTATCCATTATAATGAATGACTTTTGGCCTGTGGGTGTGGCGCAGTATTGCCAAGAATATATTTTTCAACAACAGTTTTAATTTGTGTTATTCTTTTTTCACCAAGATTAACAGTTTTAATTTGCGTAAGGCGTCCGTCTCTAGGAGGGAGGGAGGTTTAACCCCTCGCTGTGTTACTGTATCCACTGCAACATGGAAATATGTTAAACCATCAATTATTCAAGTTTTTTAAATACTAATCAAAACATTTTTATAGTATTGTTCACCTTCTGTACGGAAGAAGCTGAAGGCAGGAGGAAAGTTTTGATGGGACGAAAAACTATTAACAGAACATATCTTCGTGAGTACAAACTAACAATTATTTTATCATTAATTAGATTATATTAGAATTGGAGTGGCTCTATCCTACTGCGACCTTTGCAGATCCATTGTGGTCCTCCCTATATTTAGAGCTCGATATATACTTTATTCTTTTTATTAGACTGGATACCGTGTGACAGTTTGACCGAAGGACATTTAAGCAATAATTCAGCGTGACTTTGTCCTGGGGTAGGCATTTAACAATTCCATAGGAAAGTTCTGGCCCTATCATGGCCCACTTAAGTATATCCTAAACCTAAACATTTGTTTCAACCTCGTATGTAAGAAGATTACAGACCATTGATATAACCATTCCTGAAAATTGTCTATCTAAGCAGTTTGTTTTTTCACCCCTGCAAATCCAGTATTATCTAACCTTAGTATTGATAAATGACAGATTCGAATTTTTTCGTACCTATAGTGTCAGATAGGGATCAGAAATTTATAAAATTTCTTCTTGTAAACGTTAAAATAAAAATATAAGAAATATTTTTGTTTAATTTTACAAGAAAATTAACAAAATTAATGTAAACTTTAAATTATCGAAATCGGACGTTTCGTTTAGAAATTACTACGGGTATAAAAATGTCCAACGCGTTGTTTCCATGGGAAATGGACGCCACCGATCAAAACCCAAAGGCGGCGGTTAGCGTTAGCTATATAGTAATAAATAAATTGAAATTTTTTTTAGGTGGAAATGCAGTCCCCGCATATGTAATAGTTATAATTGTTGGAATATGTCAAATCATTACTGGTGCCGGAATATACCTTATTATGAGAAAATTGATAATTCAATCACCAGTAACGGGAGTTTACGCAGCAGCTCCGACTGAAGCTTAATTTATGTTTATGAAGCAGTAGCATTAAGAGGTTAATACTTTTTGTTCTGATTAAAATGATTATTCAAGTATCATAGTTATCATATGATATCATAGAATACTGAACATAAATGGATTATGAACACTACTCAACTTAAAATACGCACCATCTTTCTTTGCATGTACCAGTTCTATTAATTATGACATTATTTTCTCAAGTTTCTCCTTATACCACTCTTATAAGTTGTTTCCTGATAAACAATCTACCCATTATTTAAAATTTGCTTAAGCTATTAATATTTCAGTACCCGATGTGTTTAAATGCTTAGAAATTGTTATTCTTTTTATTATTTTTACTGAATTTAAACCACATTATTAAAACACTACCCTAAGAGTTAATAAACTAATTGTAAAATATATCTACTTATGTAGGTGTAACAATTTGTAAGTCTTTTTTATTATTTATAAGAATAAAAAGAGAATAAAATCTATATAATAGTTATTTTTGTACCATGGACGAAAAACTTTCTATCATAGTCGAGCCCATAGAAAAATAATTTGTCTATGGTCAAGCCTGCGAATTGATAGCCGAGGTGCAGCCAAGTTTTATTGTTTTTTTCTCAATATGTATTTTAAATCTAAGGATATTTATTTAGTGGTGCAAATTAAACTAAGAAATATATGATAATTCAAATTCATTTTTTTTCATCAAAGTGGAATTAATTAGAAACAGTTTCATTTAAAAACATGAGGAGATTCCACAAAAGCTTAAAACAGTAAATTCAGTATTTATTTGTTTCATGGGTACCTAAGTAAACTCCGTTTCACATAAGAAGGACCCACTAGAAGTCTAGAAGTTGCAGTCGTATGCGCGAAGAAGCTGCGATATTGATGTTCAAATATTGTTATGTGCAGCTTCTTCGCGCATACGACTGCAACTTCTAGACTTCTAGTGGGTTATTCTTATGTGAAACAGAGTCTACCTACTATCAAATTAAATCATGACATTCAAATGACCTGAAACTGCATACTGAATTTGATGTAGCACACAGGAACACAGCAAGCTCCTGGTCAAAAAGCCATCGGAGTTATTGGCTAACCAAATATTAACCTCAGCAGGGACCAGATATGGAAAGTGACGGGATTACTCCCCGGTCACTGTATCCCAAGGAAGCACAGACATACAATAATGGGCATATATGGGGGGAAACATATCTGACGGTTGTGCATTGGAGAGGAGGAAGCAGTCACACTTTATCTTTGGATGTGAAGAGATATAGACTCCTAGGACTATAGTACCTGTTCCGTTTTACGGAATGTAAACATTTAGAATTATATATTTTATGTTTCGCGCCTAATGTAACGCCTCTGACCCGGCTCATCAATTTTAACCTCTAAGCTAAATGCAACGGGCATTCATACTCGAGCCGCGGTCATGAAAGGATCATGTTAACTTATATAATAAAGTATTTTACAGTCCACTTTACTAGTGTTTAATTAATCGCTTTTTTAACAAAATACCCGTTCACTGGGAACGTCTAACATATGGTCATTCGAACCGAAGGGTATTAATCGTGAAAACAACAAAAAATAACGTAAAAAACAAGTGCACGTGTTGTAAGAATTTAACGGACGGCGCGGCGAGAGGCAGTGAATGTAAGCATTGTAAGCAGAAAAACAAACAACGTGGTGAGTCGATTCCTTTATATTTTATCCCACATATGAAATTTTGACTTGATCTGTGCAAATACGTAGTGTAGTACTTATTTAACAAGAATTTGATCGTAGCATTAAAACAGTTTGGTAACTAAGTATCGTATTGTCTCAAAGGGTTATTGATGTCGTAAATAAACACATAGGTACCTATAACGTTGGTAAACAGATAAAAATTATCGTACAGACAAAGTATAAAAATAGGATTCGGCTTAATATTATTTCAATAGGTAATAGTAGTTAGAACACAAACGCAATCATAATAGTTATTGAATAATAATCGGATTTACTTGTGAACGGTAGCATGGCGGGAGTATTTATTAGTCGTCGCGGAATTATTAGGGGACAATTAACACGATTTGCAACATTTGTTGATGCATTCTCGGAAACTCAAATAGATGAATTAAGGGAAAGATTAAATTACATAGAGGGACTTTTAAGTGAATTTAATTCAGTTCAAGTAGAAATCGAAAATTTGGTAACAGATGAATTATCATCAGATGCACGAGATGAGTTTGAAAGCAAGTATTATAGATATGTGGCCAAAGCGAGAGCATTGCTAGCAACCCAAATAAGGGAAACCGTAAAGTCAGTAAGCACTGATAGTGAAAGTACCGAAGTAAAGGGACCGGAATTAGAATTACAAAAATTCAATTTGCCTATATTCACGGGGGAATACAGCAAATGGTTCAAGTTTAAAAACACGTTTGAATCATTAATAGTAAATAACGCGAAAATCGATAATGCACAAAAATTCTATAGATTACAGGAATGCATAAAGGGAGAAGCAGAAACAGTTATTGATGGGTTAGAGGATTTTAACGTGGCGTGGGATTTGTTAATAGATCGATATGAGGATAAACCGGGCATGGTACAAAATCATTTAAAGGACTTGGTAGATTTACCTGTTATTCAACGCGAATCGGTTAGTGAATTAAGGAAATTAGTAGATAACATTAATAAACACACAAGGGCACTAAAATCGTTAGATGAACCGGTTGATCAATGGGATAGAATGTTAATTTTATTAATGTCTCGAAAATTAGATAAACAATCTCGTGATTTATGGGAACAAGCGCGGATAGTAAAATTTCAGGGGATTCCAAAATTTGAAAATTTCTCAAATTTCATTTTAGAAAGATGCAAAGCATTGCAAGCGAAGGTAGACGTTGAAAATACAATAATGTCAAAAGACAAACACGTCGACAGGTATAATAAATCGGACATTAAATCAGGCATTAAACATCCAAATAAAACGTCGCTTGTAGTAGCTGAGAGGGTTCCGAAATGCTTATTGTGCAAGGGACAACATTTTATATATTTTTGTAATAAATTCATTGAACTTACGATAGATCAACGCCGGGAGGAAATTAAAAGATTGAAATTGTGCTTAAATTGCCTTAGAAGCAATCATTATGTTAGGGATTGTCAGTCAAGGGGGTGCAAATGGTGTAAGGGTCGTCATAACAGCTTACTTCATTCTGATAGCAAGGAAAACGTACACGTAAGAACAGAAGTGAGTCAGAGTCCGAATTTAACACCGGAAACAAACTTACATTGTAGGGAAAACTCGCAAACCTTATTATCAACCGCAGTAATTTTAGTTTTAGATAAAAACGGAACATATCAAAAGGCTAGGTGTTTGTTAGACAACGGTTCACAACCATGTTTCATGACTCAGTCATTGGCAAAAAGGTTAGGGTTGAGAACGGAAAAAATAGATTTACCAGTTTCGGGTGTCAATCAATTAGAAACTTCGATCAAAGCACGGACACAATCTAAAATCAAGTCGGTTTACAACAATTTTACAGCGGTCATTTAATTTTTAATTTTGGACGAAATAACTAACGCTATACCATCTAGATCCTTTGAAAAATCAAATCTAAAAATACCATCGAATTTAAATCTCGCAGATCCGGAATTCAATGTTTCGGCAACAATCGATATATTATTGGGAGCATCCATTTTCTTCGACCTGTTATGCGTGGGTCAAATAAAGCTCGGTACAGGGTTGCCAATTTTACAAAAATCTCTGTTGGGATGGCTTATATCGGGACAATTACAGAACTTTCGGAATGATCACGTAGTCTCGCATGTTGCAGTTACAAATAGTGAATTAGATAAAAAAATAGAATTATTTTGGCATGTGGAAGTAGACACTCCTAAAAGGGTAGATTTATCCGCTGAAGAATTGGATTGTGAACGTAAATTCGTTGAAACAATAGCAAGAGACGCGGATGGTAAGTTCACCGTAACTCTACCAACGCGGTGGAACGGACCTAAATTTTTGTATGAAACTTCCAACTATGAATCGGGCCACCAGAAAACAGAAGTTGAAAACTTACCGGAAATCAAACGGAAAAGGGAGGTTGGGTTAACGACGACCTATCCTAATTTTGAAATCATTGGGAATTACTCCAATCTGGGTAAGTTACAAAGGGTTACTGGCTATTGTTTGAGATTTATCAACAATCTGAAGAAAGATCGTGGTAGAAATGTATCTAGCAGCTTAAGTACTATCGAACTAGATCTAGCGTTAAAGGTTTTAATTAAAACTGTGCAAATGCGACAATATCCCAAGGAGTATGGAACTCTGGCCAAAGGCGAACAAATTTCACAGAAAAGCAATATTCGCCCTTTGTCACCATTCATGGGAGATGACGGGTTAATACACGTAGGGGGTAGGTTACGACAATCTAATATAGATGAGAGGTTGAAGCATCCGATATTGTTACCGGATAAAAATAACTTAACCAGGTTAATAATTAGAAACGAACATGCTAAGCAATTGCATGCTGGATCTCAATCTACATTGGCCACCATTCGGCAAAGGTTTTGGCCAATAAATGGTAAAAGAGAGGTGAAAAACGTTATATCTAAATGTATTGTATGTTTTCGTTGTAAACCCCGTCCATTACAACAAGGTATGGGTGATTTACCAGCAGATAGGATAATACCTAATCGACCCTTCTTAATTTGTGGTACTGATTTTGCGGGACCCTTTTACATTAAAGATGGTAAGCTACGCAATAGGTCTCTAATCAAGGCTTACATGTGTATCTTTATTTGCTTCGCCACAAAGGCTTGTCATATTGAAGTAGTAAGTGATTTATCAACACATGCTTTCTTAAATTCACTTAAACGATTTATTGCCCGACGTGGACTTTGTGAGAAAATTTACTCCGACAACGGCAAAAATTATGTCGGTGCCTCTAACTATATTAAAGAAATTCGCGATTTTTTAAGAGATGAAACCAATAAAAATGCGATAGCTGATTTTTGTAGAGACAATAGTTTAACTTGGAAATTTATTCCGGCCTCGTCTCCTCATCAAGGTGGAATTTGGGAGGCGGCAGTAAAATCCGCGAAATACCATGCTACTCGTATCGTAGGAAAGAATCATTTAACTTTTGAAGAACTAAGTACAGTGTTTGCTCAGATCGAGTCTGTCCTCAATTCTCGTCCCCTTACTGAAATCTCTTCTGACCCAAATGATCTTTCCCCACTCACTCCCGGTCATTTCCTGATCGGCTCGCCCCTCAACGCACTTCCGGAAGCAGATTCAACAGGCATAGCTGATAACCGCCTTCTTAAGTACGAGCTTCTCAAGAAACTAATCCAGCATTTCTGGACTAGGTGGTCCAAAGAGTATCTATCTACCTTACAGAAGCGTTCCAAATGGTTTACGTCAGTACCTAATATCAAGATAGGTACACTTGTCATCCTCAAAGAGGAAGATACAGCTCCACTACTGTGGCGCTTAGGCCGCATAACTGATGTTCATCCTGGAAAGGACAACCAAGTACGAGTGGTTAGTGTTAGAACGACTAGTGGCATTCTAAAACGTTCAGTGCAAAAGATTTGTCCTTTACCTATTGACAATTGAACAGTGTTAAATTTTATTTTTATTGATAAGTATTATGTTGCTATTTACTATCAGTGTTATGTTTGATCAGTTAATTATCTTTATCATGTTTTTGTATCTCGATAGCTCATTTGAAAGCCAAGCCTTTCAAGGCCGGCGGCTTATGTTCCGTTTTACGGAATGTAAACATTTAGAATTATATATTTTATGTTTCGCGCCTAATGTAACGCCTCTGACCCGGCTCATCAATTTTAACCTCTAAGCTAAATGCAACGGGCATTCATACTCGAGCCGCGGTCATGAAAGGATCATGTTAACTTATATAATAAAGTATTTTACAGTCCACTTTACTAGTGTTTAATTAATCGCTTTTTTAACAAAATACCCGTTCACTGGGAACGTCTAACAGTACCCAAGGGATGATTTGCTTTTTAATGGTGGTATTGATTGTATTCTAGCAATCTATGGAGCTAAAACTGTCAAATGCTTGAATAAACTGCGATATAAACGTTTCTTAGCATTAGCTTCAAAAAATAAAAGCGTACAACTTAATTCCTTACCTCCGACAGAAGATGCAGCAAAACAACATATTAAAAGAGTCTACTTACAAGTTCAGCAATGGAAAAATAATTCATCGATACCACCTGAGGAATGGGGTTGGCGAAAAGATAATTATTTAAAACCAATCAAAATGACACAACCAGCAGCACCTGACGTTTTAAAATTGATATTTTGCTCTCGCCAAACAGGATGCGGTTCAGCGTGTGGCTGCAGAAAAAGTGGTCTTCATTGCTCACCAGCCTGCATAGTTTGCAGAGGAAATGACAGCAGTAACAACCCACCACTTGAAGAAGTCTCCGAAACGCGAAATGAGAATGAAAATTAAATGTATTTTTTTGTATATAAAATAATGAATTTTCTATGGTCAATAAAAAATTTATATTTTGGTTCACAAATTAATTCCATGTCATTACTACACAGAACAAACTTATAGATAATTGTTTACAACATTCATTAAAATTTTATTGTATAGTAGAAATATTTTTTTGTGCATAAATATCACAGATATTGTTTAAACAAGAAAAATAGTTCCGTCCCCACTCCAAGAGGTTTCTGATTTTAAAGAGAATATAAAAAAACAAAATTTTGAAAAAAAAACTTCAAAATCGGAGCTGTTCTTGAGGACTTCCGAAGATTGCCTGTATTCATTGACTCCACTTATAGTTGATTACTTACAGCCTCTTTTCTCATAAAATGAATAAAATTAGCTATAACATTCCGTGTATGACAATTTAAAATTTTGCTTTTGAGACTTGATTAGAACTCCATCATTATATTGATTGTACGTAGATGTTTATTCGCTCAATTTCTCACAGCAACTGACTGCTAATGGACAGTCTGTCCGTACGACGAATGCGCAATGAGTGCTTAAACGTTTTCAAATTTGTAGTTTTACGATTTTTTTAAATTATTGTATGTTTCGTTGCCCATACCAATATCATTCATTAATAATTTTGTGTACATCAATATGGCTCAAAAACACAGTCGACGAAGACTCTTATTAATGATTTCATTACCATAATACAATTGTTTACTGGGGTTGATAAAAAATAGTCCATTAATTTAAAAAAATGTATTTTCAACCGCAAATGGCATATTTTTATAGAAAATCTAAGACATGAAATTAAGTTTTGAAAACTGAACAATAAGCCTAATAAATGATTCAGAAAACATTTATTTATCATTTTGTTAAAAAATAAAACGTTTATTCTTATTAAACAAAAACATAAATTTAATTTCATTAAAAATATATATAAAAGGATTAGAGTTCAAATAAATCTTCTCTTCAGTTGAATTCGTAAAACGAAATTAATAATAGTAATCTAAAATATTTGAAAAATGTATATTTGGGATTAAACCAATTATTTAGATTTATATAATAACTATATAAAAATCTGCATAGCATACCAATATATATTTGTAACTAACTGTAATTTCTAGCTTAATAAATTAACTTGTTTAAAGATACTGTTTCGAAGGCTCCAAAATAACAACCAATGCAGTATGCGAGCGTTTGGTTGAGGAAGAAGATACTTATACCAGAAAAAGTAGACGGTTTTATTTAAAAATATTTAGAAACTATTATAAATAAAACACGTTTTAATGATTTTTTTTACCAACAAATTATACAGTGAATGCTTGTTACTACTAAACGGTCGGCTACAATACTCGTCTGTGTGCGCGACAGTTTAGTCGCGTTCCAAATACATTTAATAAAAACATAAGACATGCCGCCGGAGATCTGTCGCTGCAATCTGCAGCCGTCTACGGAACCATACCTTTATTTCAATGTTAATCTTAATAAAACAAAACAACAATACTCAAATCAACATTTTTCAAATATATTTTTATTCCACAAATAAAGTATGTTAGTCTTATATAATTAATCACTGTCAAAATTAATCGATTTTAATTTATCCCAATGAAGTTGTACTGTAAGATTTTGATTGCTGTGTTGTACAACATCAACGGTCACGGGGGAATATAGATCTTTGTCCATTGGAGACCAGCCGGTGTACTGCAAAACAAGATATCCACATGAGAAAACAATGGAGAGCTTCAATATCGATAAAGTTTTAATTGCAATTATTACTAAAAAAAATTCGAAAATACGTTCGATTGTGTTTGGCGATAAAAGAAAATAAAAAATTCCGTCCCGTTAAATTATAATAAAAAGAGAAGGGTTTATTCATTTCATTTAAATAAAAGCAGTGAAATAGAGTTGAAAATTTAATTGAAGTATATCAAAGCTGCGTTCATTAACAATTTTCAACCACTTCTTATAGAATTGGCCATAATGTCATTTGACTAAACCACAGCTGTGACATATCTACAACCTCTAGTTACAATGAACTCTTGCAGTAGAGGACCGTATAGACCTATTCGCAGTAAAGTGCTGAATAGGCCTTCTAACGTCAAAAAAACATAGCTCTCCTACAGCCTTTGAAAAACAAACCAACTAGTAGAGCTCCACATATTCATATTAGTTTATCCCAAATTTTCTCGTATGTAAAAATCACCCAACGACCTCAATTTTGTATGGTTTCTTAATTTCCTTCGATGATTATTTATTCTACAGTGTATGTAAGTTGTTATTTCCCAAACGTTGACAATTGACAGCAAGAATCGGGTATAGTTTATTTACGATAAGTTTGCAATAGCTGAGTTCGTATTTTGCATCGCATAGGAGACGGATTTTTGGTCACGTGATCACAGATTAATCTGAGCAAATTGCTATTAACGAACGGCCTGACCAATCATACATATAAACGAACTTCTAACCTCCTTTTTGCATGTGTCTTTCTTTTTAGAGACTACGATTTTTTTGTTTGATTTTTTCGTTTTAGATTTTATTTTTCATTATTTACAACTATGTCTAGCCCAGAGGCCATTTTGGTAGCTATTCATGGTCCACAAACAGTACGAGATTATACAGGAGTGACTACAACATAACCTCATAACATGACAGATAAACAGATCAATCTTTCTCGTCGGTCAAAATATTCCGAGCAAACAGATTTACATCGGACTGATCTAAGCGGAATTACCGAACAGTTCAGATTTACCTCCCCTACCTCTAGATGTAATAAACGAACGATTCAGGCTAAAAAGATTAATGGGACGCAAATAACGAACGCAACTAATAACTAAACATGCCAGATGTTTCACATCGTTGCCACGTTGTAATTTTTTTCCAGCTGTTCATAAAAATATGTTGATAAGTTGTTTATTGTACAAGATTGTACATTCAACTCAAAAATAAGAGCAAAAATTATAAAATTTTGATAAGGAAATACATAAATTTCAAGATGTCCAAGTTTGAAACCATAAGTTTAACTGAAAAATACACATGTTGAATTGCATCGTTATTGCAGTATTAAGTAACAATGTATTTATTAAAAACTTACATCTCTCACAAAAGTAATAGGAATTAGCGGTCCACCGTTATCTCGCTATCTCTCAAAATATGATATTATTGATGCTACCATCTCCTTGCAACCACTTGATAAAGACTCATGCGTTGCAACGCAGTGTTCGATACTCTCTTTTAAATGGTTATGAAAATAACAGATTATATCTTACACAGTAAATAACAAACTATAAAATGCGAATGAAAACGACAAACCAACACA
Source organism: Galerucella tenella (assembly GCA_910591685.1). Lineage (NCBI taxonomy): Eukaryota > Metazoa > Arthropoda > Insecta > Coleoptera > Chrysomelidae > Galerucella > Galerucella tenella. The sequence continues at coordinate 19,942 of CAJUYH010005190.1, forward strand.
AGAAATTCTGATAAAATTGTGTGATTTTGACAACATAAGTCTGGCAAACCCGGACACGGCATCCAACTTGTGGACCGTAACTTCCCCCGTTATATGATCAATTATTTCATTCACACTTTGGGTATTTAGATTTTGTTCAGTGGCTTCAATTGTTACTACAAATGTCAACATTGCAAACTTATCGTCAATGAACCATATTTACAGTTGTTGCGAGTAATTAGCAGATCCTCCCAGTTGGTATTATTGGATATTAGAATTTGCACATAAATGGGAAACATGGTTAGTTAAATTAAAAAAAATTAAATATCTCTCTTGAAGAAAAGAACATCGAATTGATTCAACCTCACATTCTAGAAATGCCTGAAAATGGTCATCGTAGAAGACATCCACAGAAAACTCTGACGAAATTATCTACATATCACGGCAATAATGTCACCTAATATCTTGGTTTTTATTTTGAAATATATTTATATTTTTTTTACTTATATAGAAGATATATAATGGATCTTGTGTATTGATATTGCCTAATGATTTTAGTTTTTCTTTGAATGTAATAATTTGTATTGTACCTAACCTTAGGAAAATCAATGTATTACTAAGTTTATATTTTGTAAATTGGCTGAAAGACCTCGGTCGATGGCCTGTTGATGCTTTAGTGTCAATAAAGTATACTTCTCTCTCTTAAATATCCAATAATTTGTTTGTCTAGAGCTACTTGATAATGTGTACATTTTACGTGTGCCACTTCAAGTATAATACGTTCATTATTCACTAATGAATAATGAACTGACCACATGACCCGTATACATTAATAGGACCTGCATTGAAGGTTATTTATATACAAATGTAGCAATATAACAATATATGAATTATGTATTTATAATGGCTCACACTCATGTGTTCAAGTTATAGAAATAGAAATATTTATTCTCATTTATAAAGGTCGTCATTACAATTCATATATATAAAAAAATAAACATTCAACACCAACAATTCACAGTTAAAAGTTTCAACATTTTAAATAATACACATACATATTTTCTAAAATTTATACTTAGGTAAAGACCATAAAGACCGATGAAGTAACATGTGAAGAACTAAATGCTGAACTAACAACTAAAACTTATGTCATTTAAAATTACCACCAATAAAGCTAAAGTGGATGATATATGGCAAGAAAACATCTGGCTCAAGGGAGTGACTATAAAAATGTTCAAATCTCCAACAAAAAATTCAGCAAAGAATAAGCAGTTTTTTAGACAAAGTCAAGAACATACAAATAACCACTTTTTTCGAAGAGGATATCAGAATCAGGCAACATACGAACCAAAAAGTACTATCATAGAGCTGACAGAAACTTCGGAAATTTCTATCCTCCACCAAAACATACATGCCCAATTTCACCAACCATATCCTGAAGTTAGGTGATACCTTAATCAGATTTTGGAATGACAAAATAGAATTTACGTTTCACCATGCGCTAAGAAACGCCTAAACATGATAGAAAATACCCAATATTGTCACTCTCAAGTAATTCTTAGCGCGTGGTAAAACGAAAATTTCACTTAGCAATTCCAAAATCTGATTTAAGTATTACCTAACTTTAGGAAATGGTTGGTGAAATTGGGCAACAGTGTATTAGAAATAAATTAGGAAAACTTGACAATTTAGTAAACAACATCAATAATGTAAAAATTGTTATGAATAATGGCCATCGTTATATGCTTGTTGAATAGTGAACTATTACAAGACATGAGTCAATTATTATCTTCAAGATACTTACTATAGATGTATTTTTATGTCTAACTTTGCCTTCCTCATCAAAAGCCTCATATTTCTGCAAAAGTGCTTTACCATCGATTCTCCAAATGCAAGGATGCTTAGCTGGATCACCAACTTGTGCGTCTTTTTTAAGGATTACAAATGACCCAGTCTAAAAAAAAAGTTCAATTCAAGCAACATCATTCCACATTTATTTGTTCATAGATCAAAGCCCATTGTACCATATTAGAATAGATTAATTATAGTTACTATGTATTTCAATGCTTGTTTTGCAAGAGAAGGGTGATTAAATTTTCTTCTTGTCCAAAATTCACCAAGATTTAGTTTACCATTATAGTAAACTTCATGCTCTAAAGAAAAAGTAGCACTTTCCTCCCCTTCTGTACAAATAGCTATTAACTTGAAAGTAAAATAATATGATAACTTGATCAAGTTACATTGAATTCAAAATTAATGCAAAGTCTACAGAAAGACAAAACTGCGAACTAAGTAAAATAAAATTACAAGTAAGTAGTATGGAAACACAATTCAGCAAATTTACATTGAAATTCAAAGTAATCCCTATTAAAAGAATTCCAAATTACTAAAAAGCAATACACTTTCATTTATATGCATACTTGTTGAGATTTTGCTTTATCCAAAAAAATGCCAAATGTTGTATGTTAGGTTACCTTAGTAACAAAACTAAAAACAAACTTTTGATTGTGAAAGTAAAAAACTGCTTACTGCATAGTCTTCAGAATATATAGTTTTTGGTATAAATTTCCTATGAATGCCTCTAGAACTGGCATTACTGGTGGCAGTAGTTGAAACTACTTTTGTTTCAGAATTCTGAGATTTCTCTAATTTTTTTTTGGAGTCATCTTTGTCAGAAAAGTCTTCGTCATCTTCATTCTCTGCTTCCTCAGCATCATCCTCTTGTTCATCATCATCGTCATCTTCTTCTTTAGTTTTCTTCTTAGAAAAACCGTTTTTTGATTTTTTTTTCTTAGGTTCACTATCGGATTCTTCCTCTTCACTGCTACCATATTCCACTACAGTTTTTCTAGGTTTTCTACTTAACCTCTGCGATGATCGTCTGTTATTCTTTTTAACCTATGAAATAATAAATATTATTTACAAACTGGGCTACATTTTTTTCAGCCAGCTCTTGGACTGTGACAATATTCTATTAATACTTAGTTGTAGTTACTTGATTCTAATCCAAATTTCAGATCTAATATTTGTTTGGTATTATTTAAATTGTTTGATGAAAAAGCAATCAAAACATGATCAAGTAGATTTTATTGATTGGAATGTTTCTTGACACTTTCAGCACTACCATGAACTTTATGTAATTATTCCAAATAATAGCAAGGCTCGTCCAGGTAGTGGGGTTTTCGAAAACTTGAGTTCTAGTTACCTAATAATAATTTTTTTCAAATTTCATACCTCCTCATCTTTCCATTCTTCTCCGGAGCTCTCATAAATGTCAGGATCATCTTCATTTTCCGAAAATTTACTCATCTTCTATAACAAAAACTACGTTAAATGTTAAGAGACAAATGGCGAAACTACGAAACCCCGATAAGAATAACCTAAACAAACATGTTGATTAATAAGCGCCATCTACATTCTACCTATATCTTGTTGTTTTTAAATTATCTAAGAAAAGTATAGATATGGTTGAAGATAGATCTATTACCTTAATGTGATCTGAACTTCTAAAAATCTTTTTACTTCAAGATCGTTAATAAAATTGAATCAGAAAACGAGAAAACGAAGTTGTTTTTACTTTACGAACAGCAATACAGCAAGCACGCCTCAGTAGTGACAACCTGGCAGCTCTCAAATTTGAAAAAAAATATATACCAACCTAACCTAAATGACCAGCTCAAACATCGTCGTGTCGTATGTCAAACGACATAAAATTAGTGCCTGTCTCAAGGCGTACTGTGTGTGTACTACAGATCTACACTGGTTAAACTTGTTGGCTAGATCATGGAGTCTCGACTTTTCTTGTTTTCTTACAAAATTATGACCAATTAATTGACCGCCTGAAGCCTTTCGTTTGGGCTATGAAGTACCTCTACCACAAACCACCTCTGTGACCTCTACTCCATTAACCATTCAAGGAATTATTCATGGTCATGGAGAACAATCGATCTGCTTCCATACCACTCCATACTCACTCCAGCTACTCTGCAAAGATAATTGGTACTCTGGCTTTGACGGAGCTGTTACTTGAACAGATCTAAGTGGCAAGTGGCAAGACTGGATCTAGGAGTAAAGTCCATGAGTCCATTTTTAATATTTTTATTTTTTTCTCTTCACTCTAGCTAGGGTCCAAAGTCCTAAGTGTAAAAGCAAAGAGCAAGGAATCCACTAGGTTGTTTTTGAAGGGACCAGCTTTATTTATATTTAGTTGCAGAGTTAGTTGTCTCTGATTTACCGTGCTGTTCAGACTCCAAGTAAATAGTGAACCTATTATCTTGTTTACCTCGAATTAAAAATTAAAGTATTCTACTCTTATCACCATTCACTACCTTCCAGTTCATTCCAGGTGCCAGGGCTGTGTTGCAGGCTAGGAGTAGAGAACTGCATTTTTATCTGAATAAAGGTAGTTGGAAAAATTTTAATTGCATTTGGACTGTGATTTTTTGTAATTTGTGACCACTAATGTCAATATATTTATGACCTAACCCAACTTCTGATATTTCTTTTTTTGTATTTACATTTTCACCAAAAAATACAATTATTTATCAAAAAATAAGTACAAAGTTTTTTTATTATAATATTTTTTAGCAAGAAACGAAACATCCAAAATGTCCTGCATTCAACAGGTTAGTTAAGACAGTAATAAAACAAATGGGTATTAAAAAAAATAAATGTTTAAGGTTTCAAGAACGTTATTGAGAAATGGTCTGCGAACTAGCTCAAAATCAGACAAATATAGTACTACAGCTCCTGGAGGTTATAATTTCTGTAAGCATCACAAATTAATTATTATAATATGAGGTAATGCAACTTGAATATAGGTAGTAATAAAATCGTTATTAAGATGATAACTTGTTAACAAATTATTAGCATTAGAGAAGGAAACACTAAGCCTCTCTCTGGTCATAAGCAAACAAAAAAAAAGGAAACACTAAGACCATTATTTCTTAAAAGTACATACTTAATGTCTATTTGAACAAATTTTAATATTCATAATGATGTCAATGACTTGCTGTATTTCTTTTTCCTTAATTACTATTATCAAGACTCTTCTGTAGGATTTCTCACATTTTGACAAGATACATTTTTTTATGAACTCTGAAGTCACCAATTCTTGTAAACCTAGGGGGAGGGCAATATATTCTATTACATCCTAATCCATACAATTCAATTAGGTTGAAAGTTGCTATTTTAGCTACTTAACCTTTGATGGTAGTCAGACCATTTATTTCTTGAACCAAGCTTATCTTATTTTGGTGATTTTTCACCAAACATCTATAATTGTTGTTTTTATTTCAGCTTTAAATGAGACACAAAAAGAGTTTCAAGAATTAGCTAGAAAATTCACAAGAGAAGAAATTATTCCTGTAGCTGCAGAATATGATAGAACGGGAAACTACCCTTTTGAAATCATTAAAAAAGCTCATGCATTGGGACTCACCAACTGTCATATACCAGAAAAATATGGTAAGTTTAATTTACAGAATTCAATTTTTTAAATAAATTTCAACAACAAATTATTGTTTCTTAATGGTTAACATATCTTGGTTTTTGTTACTAAATTATCAGTTTATCATATTGGTTTTAAGATATCCTCCTAAAAAGTGAGGTTGTATTGGCTGATGAACCTTAAATTTGCCCTTATTGTCACTAACGTATTAATTTTGCACATAGAAAATAGTTCTATTCTCGGTTCTCTTATAATAACTATATAATTATTTGCAATCAAACAGAAACGGACGAAAATAAGTCAACATTAAGTGTCTGTAAATGACAACAGCTTTTTTAAAGACTTTCTGTCTGATTGAATTTAGGTGTTTTTATAACTGATTTTTTTTTTGTAAAATATTGGATACTAAAGTATTACAGTTTCCTGTAATATTGTTGTATTTACTAAATCTCATTACCAATAGATATTTCAGAATTATTATTATTATGCCATATATTATATTGGATACTTTCAAAAACTGATTAACACTTTGGAAAGTAGACTACTATTTTAAATAAATTCCATAAACATTTTCAGGTGGAATGGAAATGGGTACATTCGATGAATGCATAATTGCAGAGGAGTTGGCATATGGCTGTACTGGAATGAAAACAGCCATTGAAGCAAGTGGCTTAGGAGTGAGTATATTATCAGATCATTGCTGCTCTTACATGCTTAAAAACTGTTTAAAAATGTAATATCTTTGATGTGTTTGTTATTCACCAATACTTACTGAGCATCTATTTAATTTTGCCCTTTATGTCCTTCATTTGCAAGACTGTAAAATGAAATGCAATCCTACTTGATTTAACTCAACAGAGGCTTTTGTTTACTTTGAAAATAAATGAAATCTGAATATAGTTTTTTCACTATTTCTGTATCATTTATTCTTTTCTTAGACTTTTCCACTCACTCTTCAATTGTCTTTTATGAAGAGAATTTTGAGATTCTTCATATTTTAGTGTATAGTAAAGTTTCTGTCACAATATCCAGTGCTACATTTAACTACAACTATTTGCTCTGTTTGTAATGTTACATTTTTAGTATTCTCATTATGGGCATATTCAAAAATGATTTAAATAATGCAGCTATCTACTTAACAATATTTGAATTTCACAGAGATAATTTAACAATAATAAAATAATTTTTAAGTATGGTATCACCTATACATTAATTTAAAATTTTTAAAAACTGATAAAAGTATTGTACACATTTTTACAATATTTATTTAGTGTTTTGATTCAGTCATTGCTTGGTAGAAAAAATTTATTTTATAATAGGAATCTACAACAAACTTGGACTATCTTTTGATAGGCATAAAAACAATTGTTTAACATTCTTAAAATGTTTCTCATTTAGATACGAAAATGATTGAAGATGCCGAGCTATAGGTTTATCTGTTCATTCACCACCTCATATGGAAGGTATCTCTGATTTTTGTTCCAGCTGGTTTTTTCAATTTCTTTTTCACCAATTCATTTGCTGTATCTGCAGGGAATGAAATTTTCACATTTTGTACCACGGAATTTTACAGCAAATTTCACGCTCTATAATTTATTATTTTTATAATATTTTTTGTTTACATATGCACGATAAACTCAATATATTTTGAGTAAAATTTGAAAATATGTTGAAAATAGGCCTTTTTTGGGTGCTTTGACTATATGAAATTACTACAGTTTATAAACCGCTGGAGGCATAGATTATTTTTTACCATGTTATTTTAGACAGATATTTTAGACACATCCATGTTTTGAAATTTTTTGGGCTAACCCTACTGGATTATTACAACATAACAAATTTAGGTCTGAATGTGAAGTAACATCGCGCCTCAGTAGACCTGTCTGTTGAAAATGTACATTTAATAATTGCACTGTTCATTTCCATATGGAATTCAAATAAAAATTTGAAAAAGTCTTGAGTGAAATTATTTTGGCAAATGTAATTTATAAATATTAGTAACTACTCAATTATTGTTTTTTTAAACAAACAACTGACAATACCTGACACCCTCTATAAAAAAAATTTGAAAATAAAACTAACATTGGTTTCAATTTGATTTTAATAATCATGTGTATGGAAAATGGAAAAATTTATTCTTTAATCCTAATATTATATATTGATGTACATTGTTGATAAAATCCAAGAATATATTGAACTAACTATCAGTATTTACAAAACATGCTAAGATATCAAAACAAAACATCAGATTTGTGGTTCTAGGTTATTTATAAACATTTTCAGTCATTGATAAGAACAAAGATTACAGATAAGAATTAGGAATTAATAAATATCTGTATTTTATTACAATTTCTTTAAACTGAGCGAAAAATGTGGAATTTTCAAGTTAAATGTATTTATAATAATGGATTATTTTTATTTACATTCAAGTCTCCATAACTTCAGTGCTGCAATCGAAGATTTCACGATATTTATTATTTATTTTACAGCAAACTCCCATTATTGTAGCAGGAAATGATGAACAAAAGAAAAAATACCTAGGAAGATTAATAGAGGAGCCTTTAGTTGCAGCGTATGCTGTTACTGAACCATCAGCAGGGTCAGATGTGAACGGCGTAAAAACGCGCGCTGTTAAGAAGGGCGACGAATGGATACTTAATGGTCAAAAAATGTGGATCACAAATGGAGGGGTAGCAAACTGGTAAGTATTTAATTCTCAGCGATAGGAACTTGGATGTAGATAGGTGTCAAAGATAATAGTATAATACTATTTTAACGCCTTACACAGTCTTTAAAAATCAAAGAACAAAAATCATTCACTGAGAAGCAACAATTACTTCCCTGACTAAATGGCACGAAGGACAATGAATTACATTTTAAAGTTAAACGTTGTTGGTATATCTGCAAGATACAACTATCCATTTTAGTTTGCAATTCGAAGGAACAATATCACTTATAGATCGGTTTAGGCGTATTTGCGCCTCATCAGTATAAGGTAGAAAGAGAGGATAATTCTGGACTGGAAAAATCATTGATATCGCACAAATACATGTATCTCAGTAAAGAAAACGTTAAATATGCGATAATAGATTTTTTCAATGTGATATTAAATAATATGTATATTTTTATCCTTCCGTGGTATGTGCTTTGCTGCAATCATGCCTCTACCACTTTAATTTTGCAACCAACTCAAGTGAAGTGAGCTCCATTCCAATACTTGTAGAATGAAATGCACTACTTAGGTTTAATATTCCATAGCCAGCAAAGTTTTTTTGACAGGAGATTGCTGTGTTACTGTTTTTGCAAGTGACACCAGTAGATGTTTTGTTTGAATCCAGATATACATCTCTGTGTCGCAGTTTTGTTATATAAAATGCACGCTCAGGCATACTATAACAATAAAATAAAACTTTCAATTTGACCCCACATTTTGAAGATTCGTGAATTGCTGAGTGAAAAATAAGCAAAAATTAATAAGTAATAATATGTGCTAATTCGATTTGTGCAATATTAGCTATAAATTTACATAAAGGAGAATATTGACTTTGTTTTTTTATTGTTTAAATAGTAATATTTATCTATTATTTAAGAACTCATGGAAAATATTCATTCAAAGTAAGTACAGATGGTTATTTCATAACTTATTTTTCAATTAAATTTTTTCCATATGTTATATAAATACGAAATTTATTACTAAAAAAATAAGCAAAAGCTGATAAGTACTTGAGAAGTAACTAAATGCTTGTTTGGTAATGACAGGCTAATCTAACACTTTACAAAATATATATACACTGTGTTAATTATAAAATGCGACGTACAAAACTGTCAAACGCGAGCTAGCTTTTTACGAAATTGAAAAGGTCGTTAAAAAATAAGTTGAAATGTATTTCTAATTTAGTTAAATTCGGTCTGGTTTAATAAAACATGCATAATTATGTTTAAAAAAGTCGTACGCCATTTTCATAACACTTTCGAATACTAACAACCTGGGCGGTGCTACCCGAACGGTTGAAAGGTTGTGAAAAATGAACTTAAAACATGAAGAAAAAATTTCATCACAGCGGGAAATCGAACCGCGATACTTGACGTTTAAGTTTCAAATTTCCCGTGCTTCAACCATAGTTAAATTGTTTGAATTTGTTTTTCAGGTATTTTGTATTAGCCCGCACCAATCCAGATCCCAAAGCTCCCGCCAGTAAAGCTTTTACAGGATTTATTGTTGAGAGAGAGTGGGAAGGAGTAACTCCTGGAAGGAAGGTTAGTACCATTTTTAGAATATTCTTGCAATTATCACAGCATTTGCATATTACTAATGGAATTCTACTTTTCAATATTTTATAATAATGCCTTTTATCAGTATATTTCTTCCATATTACTTCCTTCCCCTAATAAATGCATTTTTATTTTTTATTCCCTTGTTGTAATGTACTTAAAATATCAACCTTAATCCATTTAATCACTGGATATATAGTTTGGCAAACCTATTTGAAACAACGCGGCATCAGTAACGGGCGAGAAAACATGGCCGATATCTGTTGTAAACGTACCAGTGGCTTACTAACTACTTACCTATAAACATTAGCAATCACCTCTCTAATTTGGCTAAGAAGAGTCTTTTCGCGAGTGTATTAATACATTTTTCAAAAATTTAAAACAAAAAACACTATTCAATATTACAAAAAATTTCTTTAATACTAAACACAAAAAACCTACATTTATAGATGGCAAATAAAACTAAACATATTACAATGATTATTTTTTACTAAATATAGTAACCAATCAAATTACTCAATTTTAAGTCATGTGTCAAATTTCATTCAATCACCTCGATAACACTCGTGTGGTGTTTCCGGTTTGGTGTTTTTTTTATTAAAAAACAACAACTGGTTTAAAAATGTCGCGAAGATTTGGTATTGCATCTAACGATTCAATTAATTTACCAATTATTGTACTTTTTACAGCTGTAGTTTTGAATAAAAATGAGTAATATTTGTTTGATTAAAACTAATAAATTTTGTATTGAAAATTATTTAACGTCAGATTGACAACCAATTTTTTGATATCTATGAAGTAAAAAATTATCTTTTCGAATACTCTTCGGGCCTTGATAAATACTCAAAATTTTGTTAGCCCTCAGGCTATTATCAATCAACACGTCCATAGCATTCCCTATGACAAAATTATCTCGGTATTATCAAGACCCTAGGGATATTACTACTGATAAACACTAACAATACGCCACTGAATAATAAATATCTGTCAATAGTCGATGTGAGAGGGAAGGACCAACGCACACGCTTGCCAAAAGCAAGTCAGGTGGTTGCATAGCAACGATAAATTGAGTAGCAATATTTGATTTTCGCACGACATTGTATATTTTTAAAAGCGTATATGCTATTATGAATGTTTCAATTTTATTTTAGGAATTGAATATGGGTCAGAGATGTTCAGACACTAGAGGAATTACCTTTGAAGATGTGCGTATTCCCAAAGAAAATGTTCTTAAAACCGAAGGAGAAGGGTTTAAAATAGCTATGGCCACTTTCGATCTAACCAGACCACCTGTGAGTATATTTTCCATATTTTATGAAACTTACAATCAGCAAATTTAAACCTAGAGTACTTATATTAATTTTTCTTCCTTTATTTTTAAATGAGATTTTTTTTAAAACATCAGTCTTTCAGTAAGCTTAAATTTCCCTTATATCAAGGTCAAAAAATTACTTGTGACAATTGATGTGGAAAAAAAGATGATACAGGGTGTTTCATTGGGAAATGGGCATACGGTAAGGGTAGGTAGAGGTCGCCTAGGTGGTTCTAAAAACCCCCATATGATGGGTCTAGCGCTCTTTATAACCGAGATAC